>CM065595.1:69560452-69650903 GCA_033119425.1 Bufotes viridis
TTGACAAAATATTACAGCCAACGGTGAAAAAGATTCCATCGTACATAAAAGATACGACCCAAATCATACAAGTTTTAGAACAGGTACAATATGACCCACGGTGGATTATAGGTACTCTAGATGTACACTCATTGTACACTATAATAAATCACCAACAAGGAGTACAATCTTTAGCTAAGCAACTACATAAAGAAAAATTTTACCCAACAATCAGATAGAATTCTTAATGGAGGGAGCGGAATTTATACTAAACCATAATTATTTTTATTATGAATCCAATTATTATTTACAGATTCAAGGTACCGCCATGGGCACCAGGTTCGCCCCTAGTTATGCTAATATTTTTATGGCCCAGTGGGAAGAAGAACACATTAGTCCCAGACTGGGGGCGGACCTGGTGCTCTGGAGGCGGTACATAGACGATATTATTTTTATTTGGAAACAGGATATGGACAAATTAAACCAATTTATCAATCAATTAAACAATAATTCATATAATTTACGTTTTTTGGCCAATGTCAGTCAGTCATCCATAGTTTTTTTGGATTTAGAAATCATAGTAAAAGAAAATAAATTAATCTGTAAAACGCATCGAAAAGAGGTAGCAAAAAATAGCTACATACTGTTCGACAGCTGCCACCTACCTCGGTGGCTTATAAATATTCCGCAGGGTCAGTTTAGACGGATCAGGAGGAACTGCACAGATTTACAGACATTTGAAGAAGAGGCCACAATAATGAAGGATCAATTTGAATCAAAGAAATATCCCCTCGATATGTTAAATAAATCTCTTGATAAAATTCGACAAATAGACCGCTACGTTCTTTGAGGAAAAACATAATACTGCCGAAAAAATAAAAGAAGATATAATACGAATAATATTACCTTATAATCCAAAACACAAAATCATAAAATCAATCATACAGAAACATTGGCATTTTATAAAAAAAGATAAAACTATAGGACCCATAATATCTGATAATCCACATATTACCTTCACAAAAGCACCGAGCTTGGGCCTATTAGTAGCCCCTACAATAAAAACAAGATTTGCAGGAAAACACATACACTTGACAAATGGGCTGGCCTGACAGGTTTTTACAAATGTGGCACATGTATAGGCTGTAGAAGCTCTAGTACCCCTAGGAGAACAAATCAAATTATTTCCACTACCAATGGACATATCCATAAGATCAAAGACCATCTGACGTGTAATACAAGTAGTGTAATATATATGTTCCAATGCCTCTGCAAAAAACAGTACATAGGGAGAACCAAAAGACCTTTGAAAGTACGCATTGCAGAACATATAAACAACATCAAGAAAGGTTATGAAAAACATTCCTTATCAAAACACTACAAACTGGTCCATAATAAAGACCCTAGCGGGTCCTTTTTTACGGCATTAGACAAAGTAGTACCACATTGGAGAGGCGGCAGTCATATTAACAAAATGTCGAGATTGGAATCTAGGAGGATATTTGAACTGGGCACTCTGTTACCAAGCGGACTGAATTCCGATTTGGAAATATTTGGATTTATATAGGATAAGGGGCGCTCCGCCTCAGACTGAGGATAGAGGTCAGGCTGCAATACCAGCACCCTTATCCCCACTCTGTGCCGGGGACCCCCTCCCTCACCAGTATACAAATCACTTATATATCTACTTAATGGGACAATTTAGTATATTTATGTAGATCATTTCATTTATACAAATGTAAATATCTCTTTTTTCGAATACAAAGGCTATCAACCCATTAGGGCCGATCAAAAAGTATAAATATAGTTAAAACAAGCATAAATAAGTGGCAATACTGTTATATGTACCACAAAATTACATATTACTAATCAGTTGAAAAAACGCATGTATAACGCAACAAAAACGCAAGCGCGTTTTTTCAGCTAATGAGTTTAAATAAATAGTCTACCAAGGGGAAACACATTCTGAATACTACCATGCAATTTCAACGGATGTACTGAAAACAACAAAAAGAACAAGTTGAAATAGCGATTTAAACTATAATGATTTAAGATTTGGAAATGCGGGGGAAGTGATTAACAACATATATCCTTTCCCAAAGCTGAAAATATCTGATATGGGTTATATATATTGGCAACTCATTGTCTATAATTCATGATTTCTAACAACCCTGATAAAACGCACGGAAAACGCAGGAAGATCACAAAGTGTTTTGATCATTCTCAGATATGGTGGACATTAATTTAACCAAAAGTTTGAATAAGTACAAACAATCACATTATACAAGCAAATAATATATATATAAACAAGTTGGAAAATATATTTAATGAGTGGGATGAATATACAATGGTGAATTGGAGATCAGTGGAGTGGATGAACAGTCCAGCACCGTGTTTTTTCCACAACCAAGATGACCAGCATGCAGTATAAATAGAGGGGGAGGATCGCAAGGGGGCTCCGACCACTGAAGAAGAAGACAGTAGCGTCTTCGAAACGCGTTTGGGAAAGAAGCCCCCCCGCAGATGTATACAGCGACTACAATTTTCTTTCTAATAGGAGCGCTCCAAACTGGAACATAAGTCGAGAAACAACCTGGAAACGGCACGCAGATTTATCTCAATACATCTCAGCCACGTGGAACGCCGAAAGTCTCCTATCTTCAGCTGCTTTCATTAATAGCCGCACTAAGCACGGAGCACCGTGCACTCCTGAACTGTGAGTAACGCCGAATAGGCGGACAAGTTTAACTTCATTCTTCAACATTGTGCAACTACAGTGCGGCTTACCAACAATTTAAAATTGCTATAAACAACCTGTGAGTTACAAGTATATATACACAGCAGGACGATTATTATAACATCTATTATAATGATGTTTTAGCGCAATATATCACGTGGCTGTTATCCAGATATTCTTTAAAATTTACAATACATGCTGGACATTCTACTCATCAAATATCAAAATCATTTCATGAATTGGGCATAATAACCCCTGTGGACAAAAACACTATATATGTAAGATTGAAAGTGCATTCTGAGAAACCGCAAAGGAAAAATCTATACCCGAAAAAACCGCAAATAAGAACTACATTGGACATACTATATCGGAATTTGATATACATTATGATATATAATGTTATGGGAATATAGTGTTGATTGTATTTTAGGTACCACATTTTCATGCATATCCAATAGGTATTGTGCTTTTCTACAATTGAATTAATATCTGCTGAACATTGTGTATATATATGTATGCAAGGTGAACGCTGGATCGCGGTTCACACCAATTACGAACCAGCGTTCATGATCTGATCCTTGATTTTTATTTTATTTTATTTATTTTTTCGATGTTGATATATTTTAAATCAATTTTTTTAAATTTTTTGAATTGTAATAACGTATTTTTGATTTTTGACATAATCATGTTCTATTTATTGATGGTTTTATGAATAAATAAGTTGTTAGAAGTATTCACAAAAATTGAGTGACAGCATCGATTGTTCAAATTGTGATACATTGATATACACATGTGCATGACCAGGTGAGGTGTGCCCAGCAAAACTATCAATTTCATATAGTCGGTTGATAATTGAGAGTTGGAGAGAAGAGACATGTTGCAGTGAGGGGAGAGCCCCCACCGCCCTTCTGCAGCACAAGTCTCCGAAGGGAAGCAGTTCATAAATCACTCTGACTCCTTGCAGTTTACAGAAGAGTATTACAAGGGGTCAACAGCCAAAGGCACCCCACTCAAAGGTTCCAGTACTGTCATAAAATACAGCTACTAGACCGAAGCCAGAGTCTGGCACAGCAGAGACAAATAAAGCAAGGTATCCAAGTTAGCCTGCCAGTTTACCCCAAAACCTGCTGGAGTCAAGAGAAAGATCAAATATTGTTTGGGTGCAAGTTTATTCAAGTAAAGCTGTTGAACAAGTCTGGACCCTTACTTCACCAACTATCACTCTCCCCTTTATTGGTTCAGAGCCTTACCCTGGGGAGCCACGGTATCAAGGTAGGAGCACCATGACCCACACAAATCTAATGAGGCCGCAACACCACTCTGCATTCCTAAAACCTGGGATACTATCAGCCCTGGGGGGCGGCACATTGCAATTGGCGTCACGAACAGGATATTTACTTATTTGCCTTACTAGTGAAGACCCAGCACATCTGTGAAACCCTACACAAATGACTTTATTGCATTTACTTACTGCTGCAAAGTGTGAATCTACATCAGTTACAGCACTGTGGCAAAATAGGGGTTAATCAGCCATCTTGTATTTGTGCCTCATGTATTAAGAGGAAAGACTGTTACACCCAGCAGAGGAATGGGGAGCAAAGAGCCGACCTCCATGGAGGAGCCTTCCTTACAGCAGGAGGAACTAAAGTGCTCAGTTCGAGTTCCCAGAAGGACAAAGAATCCAACTGTACCCCTACAGGAAGTAAAAGCAGCATCCCTCTTGGAGAAGGGCAAATACAGTTCCAGCTTCACTGAGTCCTGTGGATCAATGTCCAGAGGTCTGAGTGAGTACTGTTGGGCAAACTAACCTTGCTAGAGATGTTTTGGACTATAATCTGACTTACAGAGCATCATACTCGCTAAAATTGAGCAAGTGCAGTGACTCTTAAAGGGGCCACACACAAATTCTGTCGCTGTTGCCCATAGCAACGTGCACCTAAATTGCATTATTGCGTTCTTCTGATCCATTTATTTGTGAGAAGAAGTCTAAAGCAATGTCTAACAGTGAGAATTGTCCCCATCTGGACTGCGGTGTACCAGAAGCTGCAGCCACCTGTATCATGCCTTTCACTATACCATACTAATTTGGGGCCCTTTGGCTCTGTTATTCAACAGAACCCCATACTCTCAAGAAATTCAGTGATAAAATGTTGGCCACCTTTAAGCAGGATCCAGTATGTCAGGACCAGAAAGTGGAAATCCTAGTTGGCCTGTTATAGGAAGCTGCGCTTCGGGAAGTCCTGGCCTCAGCCACAGTGGAGAACAGCTAAGCAGATCCTACACCGATTCAGTACCACCTTTGAGACTAGACCACCTCCAAGCTTAAGATGCGCTTCTTTGGAAAGCGACAGCAGTCAAAGAAAACTTTGAAAGACTTTGCCCTGTCCCTTCAAGAAGCTCTGCGGGCTGTTATCCACATAGATCGACTTGAAGCTAAGGACAGGATCAAACCCTCATTTTATTGCAGGTGTCCTGGTCGAATCCCTCAAAAGTCAGCTGAAGATGCTGTCAGCTCAGCATCTGGATACCCTGTTCTTGGATTTTATGGAGCTTGCTATTGGCATCCTGGGGGAAGTTACCAATCTAAAACCCCCGAAGACAACAAGGTGTTGCCTGTCGTACGGCCTGCTGCCCGAGAATGGGGTTCAGGCACCCGTCCCAGATGCTGTGGCCGCCCTGACTGCTCAGGTCCCAAAGATCCAGCCTTTAGATCCAGATATGTGTGTGTCCGCCCCGTGGTTGAAGTTTGCATCAACGAAGTGATGTTTCCTGCTTTGATTGATATTGGATCGCATTCAAAAAAATGCCAGAGTGGAGCCTAGCTGACACAACCCCTGGAATCCTGGCTCCACATCATAGCTACCCATGGCCAAACAGTACCTATTCGACAATATTGGGAGCCTACCTTACAGGTTGAAGATACCGAAGTCCCACGACAAGGGGTAGTCGTAATGCAGGTCCTGGAAAATGACAATTGTCCTGCGGTCCTGGGGATGAATGTACTCAGCAACTGTTAGACTGAGGTGTTGGAAGCCTTGAAGAAAACCCTATCAACCACACCCTGGGTAACTCAACACACATCATACAACAAAAATTTAGCAACCAACAGGGCGAAATTTTCCATGTCCGCATCAAGGATGCTCAGCCAATTAAACTCCAGCCTGGAGCAGAGACCCTGATATGGTGCAAGGCGTGCATCGGTATCCGAGGTCAGGATTACCAGGCCCTTTGTGGAACCCCTACATTTACAAGATCATCCCCTTGTCCTGGCGGCTAGAAGTTTGGTCACCATGTCTTGAGGAAAGGTACCCATACGCTTGGTCAATCTAAGTGATCAAGCTGTGGAATTAAAGAAGTACTACCCAGTGGCCTGTCAATATCATGTCAGTCAGTAGGATATCCTGCATCCACCTACTGCTGCTGCACAACAATTGCTCCAAACAGCGGAAGCAGCCAAAGACACTCCTGAACAGCCTTTCCCTGGGCCTAATTACATATTGGAGATTCCACAACCTAGGCTGAACAGATCAAAGGTGTGCCAGACTTAACCAAGGAGCACCACCAAGTCTTCAGCAAATGCCACCTGGACTATGGTCAAACTCGCCTAATACTACACACCATTCCAACCGGCACTCATCCTCCAATCAAATAGAGTTACAGGCCGGTGTATCCTGCCATGTACCAGCAGGTGAAGAAGATGGTTAACGAAATGAAGATGTCTAACGTCATCCAATATAACCACAGCCCCTTTGCTGCCCTTCTGGTTCTGGTAAAAAAAACATCAATTTCTGTGTGGATTACCGCAAGATCAACAATATTACACGCAAGGATGCATACACCCTGCAACGAATTGAGGAGTCTCTGGCAATTCTGGGATCTGCTGCTTATTTCTCGACATTGAATCTAACCAGTAGCTTTTGGCAAGTCCCCATAGCACCTTAACTACAGGCCATTCAGGCTGTGCAATGCCCCTGGGACATTTCACAGATTCACAGAGATATGTCTTGGGCACAAAAACTTTGAGACCAAATTGCTGTACCTGGATGATGTGATTGTTTACTTCAAGACCTACAAAGAGCATTTGCAGCACCTGGCTGAGGTGTTCCAGACTCTGGCCCAATATAGAATGAAAATAAAACCTTCAAAGTGCCACCTACTAAAGCTGCAAGTGAAATATCTTGGACATTGTGAGTGTAGAGGGCGTGAAACGGACCCTGATAAGATAGTTGCTGTACGAAGCTGGACAGCTTCTAAGAAAGTCAAATAAGACAAAAGCTTCCTCGGATTCATAAGTTACTGCCAAAGATTTATCCTGCACTTCGCTCAAATCGTGGAGCCTCTCCAGGAGCTTTAGAAGGGTCATTCGATAGGCTGTAAGAATGCTAAGAAACCCGTAGAGTGGAATGAAGAGAGAGAGGCCGGTTTCTGACTGTTAAAGGAGAAACTTCCAGAGCCACCAGTTCTGGGTTACCCTGACTATGGCCTGCCATTCTGCCTCTATACTGACGCCAGTAAGAAAGGATTAGGAGCCGTATTATCTCAGACACAAGCCGAACCTGAAAGGGTCATCGCCTATGCCAGCAGGTCTCTACGGGAGCCAGAGCGGAATGACCACAATTATAGCTCTTTTAAACTGAGTTCCTGGCCTTGGTTTGGGCTGTAACTGATAAGTTTAAGTATTATCTGGCGGTCCCACCTTTCACTGTCTACAGCGATAATAATCCGCTGGCTCACTTAAACACTGCATGCCTGGGAGCTCTACAGCAGGAATGCTCAACCTGTGGCTCTCCAGCTGTTGCAAAACTACAATTCTCAGCATGCCTGGGCAGCCTACAATTTTTAGGACATGCTAGGAGTTGTAGTTTTGCAACAGCTGAGGGGCCGCAGGTTGATCATCCCTGCTCTAGAGCAAAGATGGGCCTTTATACTGGCGAACTTCGACTTCACCATTAAGTACCAGACAGGCAAAACTAACGACAACGTTGATGACTTTTCCAAGCTACCTTCCCAGAAGGAACTAATTTCTACAAATGATCAGTGGGAAAACGTGGACATTTCAATATTCTACTCCTGGTTTGCCTGGCAGAAAGCCCAACACACTAGGCGTCAGGCCTCCAAAGCCACTAATTTTCCACAGATCTGTGACCCCTCACCCCCAGTTCTGAAAGAACTCGGGCTCAAACTACAGTCAGAGAGTAGAGTCATTGGAGAAATGTTGGTTTATTTTTCCAGTCGGCGCGTATCTGAGGGAATCCGGCAGCAGAGACGGGCACCGAGCTAGTTCATCTCTGGCGACAACAGAAACTACTCTTCCTACAAAGAGATCTGCTCCTCAGGAGAACACGTGATCCAGTCACCTATGACCACCTTCATCAGATAGTGGTACCCCGAAGAGATGCTAAGATGGTAATACTGTAGACAAGTACCATAACAGGTCTTGTCATTTTGGTACCCACAAGACAGAAGCCAACATCAGGCAGTACTTCTACTGGATTGGCATGATAACTGACATCGAAACCTGGTTATAAGCAAAACAAAATTTCCAGCTCAACGTTCTTCCCAGTGCATCGAACACATCAGACAAATCCCTTGTATAAGAAAAAAGTTCCAGCATCCAGGTATCCGAATATTACTTGATCTTTGTTAGAGTTGAGTGAACACCTGGATGTTCGGGTTCGAGAAGTTCGGCCGTACTTCCCGAAAATGTTCGGGTTCGGGATCCGAACTCGACCCGAACTAAACCCCGAACCCCATTGAAGTCAATGGGGACCCGAACTTTTGGGCACTAAAAAAGCTGTAAAATAGCCCAGGAAAGGGCTAGAGGGCTGCAAAAGGCAGCAAAATGTAGATAAATCCCCTGCAAACAAATGTAGATAGGGAAATGACTTAAAATAAAATTAAATAAATAAAAATTAAACAATATCAATTTGCAACTTGGAGGAGGTGGAATAGGAAGGCGGGGTGGCATCAGATGGGAATGTTATGGGAGTTGAAGTTCTCATCACAGCCAAAAAGGATTCATGTCTGCCTGCAGTGCCACAGGCCTCATTCACAGACTCAGGGCCATGGCACCCGCAAAGAGGAGAGCGGTACTGTAACAGCAACACAGGCCTCAGGTCAACCTGCAATGGAACAGGCCATTATCATTTATGTAGGCCCTTGACACCCAGACAGAGGAGAGGTCATTTGACAGTAAAAAGAGTTTAATGTCTCTCACCCAGACAGCAAGCAATTAAACGAAATATAGGCCACTGACACCCACACAATTAGACAGTAAAAAGAGTTCAATATCTCCCACCAAGACAACAAATGATTAAACGATATATAGGCCCCTGACACCCAGACAATGTGGCGGTCATTAGACAGTAAAAAGTGTTAAATGTCTGCCACCAAGACAGCAAGCAAGTACGTGAAATTTAGGCCTCTGACACCCAGACAATGGGGTGGTCATTAGACAGTAAAAAGAGTTTAATATCTCTCACCAAGACAACAAATGATTAAACGACATATAGGCCCCTGACACCTAGACAATGGGGCGGTCATTAGACAGTAAAAAGAGTTTAATATCTCCCACCAAGGCAACAAATGATTAAACAACATATAGGCCCCTGACACCCAGACAATGGGGCGGTCATTAAACAGTAAAAAGAGTTTAGTATCTCCCACCAAGACAACAAATGATTAAATGACATATAGGCCCCTGACACCTAGACAATGGGGCGGTCATTAGACAGTAAAAAGAGTTTAATATCTCCCACCAAGACAACAAATGATTAAACGACATATAGGTCCCTGACACCCTGACAATGGGGCGGTCATTGGACAGTAAAAAGAGTTTAATGTCTCCCACCAAGACAACAAGCAAGTACATGAAATTTAGGCCCCTGACACCCAGACAATGGGGCGGTCATTAGACAGTAAAAAGAGTTTAAGATCTCCCACCAAGACAACAAATGATTAGAGATGAACGAACACCTGGATGTTCGGGTTCGAGAAGTTCGGCTGAACTTCCCGAAAATGTTCGGGTTTGGGATCCGAACTCGACCTGAACTTTATCCCGAACCCCATTGAAGTCAATGGGGACCCGAACTTTTGGGCACTAAAAAGGCTGTAAAATTGTCCAGGAAAGGGCTAGAGGGCTGCAAAAGGCAGCAAAATGTAGGTAAATGCCCTGCAAACAAATGTGGATAGGGAAATAAATTAAAATAAAATTAAATAAATAAAAATTAACCAATATCAATTGGAGAGAGGTCCCATAGCAGAGAATCATGCGTCATATCACCCACCACTGGAGAAGGCCACTTTCAGTTATTTCGGCCCCAGAACCCAGACCAAGGATACATGTCCCACAGCAAGGAATCATGCGTCATATCACCCACCACTGGAGAAGGCCACTCAGTTATTTCGGCCCCAGCACCCAGACAGAGGAGAGAGGTCCCACAGCAAGGAATCATGCGTCATATCACCCACCACTGGAGAAGGCCACTTTCAGTTATTTCGGCCCAGCACCCAGACCGAGGAGAGAGGTCCCATAGCAAGGAATCATGCGTCATTTCACCCACCACTAGAGAAGGCCACTTTGTTATTTTGGCCCCAGCACCCAGACAGAGGAGAGAGGTCCCACAGCAAGGAATCATGCGACATATCACCCACCACTGGAGAAGGCCACTTTCAGTTATTTCGGCCCCAGCACCCAGACAGAGGAGAGAGGTCCCACAGCAAGGAATAAGGCGTCATATCACCCACCACTGGAGAAGGCCACTTTCAGTTATTTCGGCCCCAGCACCCAGACAGAGGAGAGGTTCATTCAACTTTCGGTTGCACCGCAAGATCATGGTAAAGTTAAAAAAATGAGGATTCAATAAAGAAGTGCCCCGGAGTACAAGAATACATGGTTGAGGGGGAGGCAGTTATAAATGTCTATTCTGCACAAGGGAGGCAAAGGTCCTGTGGGATCCATGCCTGGTTCATTTTTATGAACGTCAGCTTGTCCACGTTGGCTGTGGACAGGCGGCTGCGTTTGTCAGTAATGACGCCCCTTGCCGTGCTGAATACACGTTCAGATAAAACGCTGGCCGCCGGGCAGGCCAGCACCTCCAAGGCATAAAATGTTAACTCTGGCCACGTGGACAATTTGGAAACCCAGAAGTTGAATGGGGCCAAACCATCAGTCAGTACGTGGAGGGGTGTGCAGACGTACTGTTCAACCATGTTAGTGAAATGCTGCCTCCTGCTAACACGTTCCGTATCAGGTGGTGGTGCAGTTAGCTGTGGCGTGGAGACAAAACTTTTCCACATTTCTGCCATGCTAACACTGCCCTTAGAGGAGCTGGCCGTGACACTGCTGCGTTGGCGACCTCTTGCTCCTCCTCTGCCTTCGGCTTCCACCTGTTCCCCTATGACATTTGGGAATGCTCTCAGGAGCGCGTCTACCAGCGTGCGCTTGTACTCGCGCATCTTCCTATCACGCTCCAGTGCAGGAAGTAAGGTGGGCACATTGTCTTTGTACCGGGGATCCAGCAGGGTGGCAACCTAGTAGTCCGCACACGTTAAAATGTGGGCAACTCTGCTGTCATTGCGCAGGCACTGCAGCATGTAGTCGCTCATGTGCGCCAGGCTCCCCAGAGGTAAGGACAAGCTGTCCTCTGTGGGAGGCGTATCGTCATCGTCCTCCGTATCCCCCCAGCCACGCACCAGTGATGGGCCTGAGCTGTGTCGGGTGCCACCTCGCTGTGAACCTGCTTCATCCTCATCCTCCTCCACCTCCTCCTCATCCTCCTCGTCCTCCAGTAGTGGGCCCTGGCTGGCCACATTTGTACCTGGCCTCTGCTGTTGCAAAAAACCTCCCTCTGAGCCACTTCTAACAGACTGGCCTGAAAGTGCTAAAAATGACCCCTCATCCTCCTCCTCCTGGGCCACCTCCTCTTCCATCATCGCCCTAAGCGTTTTCTCAAGGAGACATGGAAATGGTATTGTAACGCTGATAACGGTGTCATAGCCACTGGCCATGTTGGTGGAGTACTCGAAACAGCGCAACAGGGCACACAGGTCTCGCATGGAGGCCCAATCATTGGTGGTGAAGTGGTGCTGTTCCGCAGTGCGACTGACGCGTGCGTGCTGCAGCTTGAAACTCCACTATGGCCTGCTGCTGCTCGCACAGTCTCTCCAGCATGTGCAAGGTGGAGTTCCACCTGGTGGGCACGTCGCATATGAGGCAGTAAGCGGGAAGGCCGAAGTTCCGCTGTAGTGCAGACAGGCGAGCAGCGGCAGGATGTGAATGCTGGAAGCGCGCACAGACGGCCCGCACTTTATGCAGCAGCTCTGACATGTCGGGGTAGTTGTGAATGAACTTCTGCACCACCAAATTCAGCACATGCGCCAGGCAAGGGATGTGCGTCAAACCGGCTAGTCCCAGAGCTGCGACGAGATTTCGCCCATTATCGCACACCACCAGGCCGGGCTTGAGGCCCACCGGCAGAAACCACTCGTCGGTCTGTTGTTCAATACCCTTCCACAACTCCTGCGTGGTGTGGGGCCTGTCCCCCAAACATATGAGTTTCAGAATGGCCTGCTGACGTTTACCCCGGGCTGTGCTGAAGTTGGTGGTGAAGGTGTGTGGCTGACTGGATGAGCTGGTGGAAGCAGAGGAGGAGGAAGCCGAGTAGGAGGAGGAGGCTACAGGAGGCAAAGAATGATGCCCTTCGATCCTTGGCGGCGGAAGGACGTGCGCCAAGGAACTCTCCGCCTGGAGCCCAGCCGTCACTACATTTACCCAGTGTGCAGTTAGGGAGATATAGCGTCCCTGGCCGTGCTTACTGGTCCACGTATCTGTGGTTAGGTGGACCTTGCCACAGATGGCGTTGCACAGTGCACACTTGATTTTATCAGATACTTGGTTGTGCAGGCAAGGCACGGCTCTCTTGGAGAAGTAGTGGCGGCTGGGAACCACATACTGTGGGACAGCCATGGACATCAGCTGTTTGAAGCTGTCTGTGTCCACCAGCCTGAATGACAGCATTTCAAAGGCCAGTAGTTTAGAAATGCTGGCATTCAGGCCCAGAGCTCGAGGGTGGCTAGGTGGGAATTTACGCTTTCTCTCCAAGGTTTGTGAGATGGAGAGCTGAACGCTGCCGTGTGACATGGTGGAGATGCTTGGTGACGCAGGTGGTGGTGTCGGTGGCACATCCTCTGTTTGGTGGGCGGCAGGTGCCAACATTCCTCCCGAGGCGGAGGAAGAGGCCGAGGCAGCAGCAGAAGAGGGAGCAGGGGGAGCCAGAGTGAGTTTCTTGCTTTTAAGGTGTTTACTCCACTGCAGTTCATGCTTTGCATGTAGATGCCTGGTCATGCAGCTTGTGCAAGGTTCAGAACGTTAATGCCTCGCTTCAGGCTCTGATGGCTCAGCGTGCAAACCACTCGGGTCTTGTCATCAGCACATTGTTTAAAGAAGTGCCATGCCAGGGAACTCCTTGAAGCTGCCTTTGGGGTGCTCGGTCCCTGGTGGCGATGGCCAGTAGCAGGCGAACTCTCTTGGTGCCTCCTGCTCCTTCTTTTGCTACGCTGTTGGCTAGTTCTTGTGTTTCGTCATCCTTAGAGACGTGCGGACTGCAATGAGATGGTATTCCCATGTCCTCATCATCAGGAAACATCAGTGGTTGTGCATCAGTGCATTCTATGTCTTCCACCACTGGGGAAGGGCTAGGTGGATTCCCTTGGGAAACCCTGCCAGTAGAGTCTTCAAACAGCATAAGAGACTGCTGCATAACTTGAGGCTCAGACAGTTTCCCTGATATGCATGGGGGTGATGTGACAGACTGATGGGCTTGGTTTTCAGGCGCCACCTGTGCGCTTTCTGCAGAAGACTGGGTGGGAGATAATTTTGTGAACATGCTGGATCCACTGTCGGCCACCCAATTGACTAGCGCCTGTAACTGCTCAGGCCTTACCATCCTTAGAACGGCATTGGGCCCCACCAAATATCGCTGTAAATTCTGGCGGGTACTGGAACCCGAGGTAGTTGGTTCACTATGGACGTGTGGCTGTGGCAGAATGGCCACGTCCTCTCCCAGCACCAGAGGGTACACTAACACGTCTGCGTCCCTTACTAGATGTTTTCCTCATTGTTACCGTTCACCAAGCACCACAATAAGAAAAAACATATTTGTATTGATTTCAAATTCAGGCCTTTTTTTTCAGGCACCTAACACTATCTGCCTATTTATTTATGTAGCGTATTGCACTAATCTAGGCACAGCAGTAACCACTGATTAAGGGGAATATCTCTTTTAGGGCTAGTATTTAGGCCCTGAATCAAAGGTATCCTTTTATGGACAGATTTAAACTAGGCCTGCAACAGCTGGAACACCAGATTCAGGGTATTGCTATTTTGGCAATTGAATTTCACCCCAGAACAAAATATATGTTTTGGCGTACACTATTATAGTTTGCCAGCCAGTGCTGGGACACCAGATTAAGGCGATTGCTATTTTGGCAATTGAATTTTACCCCAGAACAAAATATGTTTTGGCGGACACTATTATAGTTTGCCAGCCAGTGCTGGGACACCAGATTTAGGGGATTGCTATTTTGGCAGTTGAATTTCACCCCAGAACAAAATATATGTTTTGGCGGACACTATTATAGTTTGCCAGCCACAGCTGTGACACCAGATTTATGGTATTGCTATTTTGGCAATTGAATTTCACCCCAGAACAAAATATATCCTTTGCAGGACACTATGAAACTTGGCCAGCCACAGCTGAAACCACTGATTTATGGTATTGCTATTTTGGCAATTGAATTTCACCCCAGAACAAAATATATGTTTTTGCGGACACTATTATAGTTTGCCAGCCACAGCTGTGACACCAGATTTATGGTATTGCTATTTTGGCAATTGAATTTCACCTCAGAACAAAATATATCCTTTGCAGGACACTATGAAACTTGGCCAGCCACAGCTGAAACCACTGATTTATGGTATTGCTATTTTGGCAATTGAATTTCACCCCAGAACAAAATATACCCTGTTACGGACAGATTTAAAGTAGGCCTGCAACAGCTGGAACACCAGATTCAGGGTATTCCTATTTTGGCAATTGAATTTCACCCCAGAATAAAATATATCCTTTGCAGGACACTATGAAACTTGGCCAGCCACGGCTGAAACCACTGAATTATGGTATTGCTATTTTGGCAATTGAATTTCACCCCAGAACAAAATATATGTTTTGGCGGACACTATTATAGTTTGCCAGCCACAGCTGTGACACCAGATTTATGGTATTGCTATTTTGGCAATTGAATTTCACCTCAGAACAAAATATATCCTTTGCAGGACACTATGAAACTTGGCCAGCCACAGCTGAAACCACTGATTTATGGTATTGCTATTTTAGCAATTGAATTTCACCCCAGAACAAAATATACCCTGTTACGGACAGATTTAAAGTAGGCCTGCAACAGCTGGAACACCAGATTCAGGGTATTCCTATTTTGGCAATTGAATTTCACCCCAGAATAAAATATATCCTTTGCAGGACACTATGAAACTTGGCCAGCCACGGCTGAAACCACTGAATTATGGTATTGCTATTTTGGCAATTGAATTTCACCCCAGAACAAAATATATGTTTTGGCGGACACTATTATAGTTTGCCAGCCAGTGCTGGGACACCAGATTTAGGGGATTGCTATTTTGGCAGTTGAATTTCACCCCAGAACAAAATATATGTTTTGGCGGACACTATTATAGTTTGCCAGCCACAGCTGAAACCACTGATTTATGGTATTGCTATTTTGGCAATTGAATTTCACCCCAGAACAAAATATATCCTTTGCAGGACACTATGAAACTTGGCCAGCCACAGCTGAAACCACTGATTTATGGTATTGCTATTTTGGCAATTGAATTTCACCCCAGAACAAAATATATGTTTTGGCGGACACTATTATAGTTTGCCAGCCACAGCTGTGACACCAGATTTATGGTATTGCTATTTTGGCAATTGAATTTCACCCCAGAACAAAATATATGATTTTGCGGACACTATTATAGTTTGCCAGCCACAGCTGTGACACCAGATTTAGGGGATTGCTATTTTGACAATTGAATTTCACCACGGAAAATAATCTATCCTTTGCAAAACAGCAGACAGTATTATACTTGGCTAGCCAAAGCTGGAACACCAGATTTAGGGGATTGGTATTTTGGCAATTGTATTTAACCCCTTAATAAAATATTGAAATTGCTATCCTGAGTTTCTAGGGGTGACAATTAGCACAGCCAAGCCCTTGATGTAGGATATAGCAAAAAAAACAAAACTATTATTGATGGATTAATGGACTTGGTGGCAGCTTGTTCTGGTGCACCACAAGTCACAAAATGGCCGCCGATCACCCCAGAAAATAAGTGACAGAAAAACGCTCTGTGCAGCCTAAAAACCAGTGAGCAAGTAACTAGCAGAAGTTCAATCATTCACAGCTGTAGATCGATCACTTCATTAGGTGCTTTTGCAGACTTTTCCCTGCCTAATCTCGCCCTCACAGCAGCTGCGTCCTCTCCCTACACTAATCAGAGCAGTGTGACGTGCGGCGCTATGTGACTCCAGTTTAAATAGAGGCTGGGTCACATGCTGCACTTGGCCAATCACAGCCGTGCCATTAGTAGACATGGCTGTGATGGGCTCTTAGGGCAAGAAGTAAAACGCTAGCTGATTGGCTGCTGTGCAGCCCTTCAGAAAGCGGGAAGAAATCGCCTAACAACGAACCCGAACCCGAACTTTTTTGAAAAAAAAAAAAAAAGTGAGACCGTGCAAGCACCTGTGTTTCGTCATCATCAGAGACGTGCGGACTCTGATGAGGTGGTATTCCCGTGTCCTCATCATCAGGAAACATAAGTCATTGTGCTTCAGTGCATTCTATGTCTTCCACCACTGGGGAAGGGCTAGGTGGATTCCCTTGGGAAACCCTGCCAGCAGAGTCTTCAAACAGCATAAGAGACTGCTGCATAACTTGAGGCTCAGACAGTTTCCCTGATATGCATGGGGGTGATGTGACAGACTGATGGGTTTGGTTTTCATGCACCACCTGTGCGCTTTCTGCAGAAGACTGGGTGTGAGATAATGTTGTGAATGTGCTGGATCCACTGTCGGCCACCCAATTGACTGCTGTACTTGCTCAGGCCTTACCATCCTTAGAACGGCATTGGGCCCCACCAAATATCGCTGTAAATTCTGGCGGGTACTGGAACCTGAGGTAGTTGGTTCACTAGGACGTGTGGCTGTGGCAGAATGGCCACGTCATCTCCCAGCACCAGAGCGTCCACTAACAACACCACTACCATGTCCGTGTCCCTTACTAGTTGTTTTCCTCATTGTTACCGTTCACCACAATAAAAAAAAAATTATTTGGCCCAATGTATGGAATTCAAATTCAGGCCTTTTTTTACAGGCACCTAACACTATCTGGCTATCTATTTATGTGAATTAATAACAAAGGATAAAAAAGAGGATTAAGGCACAGACACAACTGATGGTCGAAAAAAACAAACCAATCTAGTACAAGAGTGCAAAAATGGGAGGTGCAGTGAAGGCGCCAAGGAGTGGAGAGAAGGGAATTTAAAATGATGTGAGCAATATTAATAATATTATTAAAAGATATATCTACAAGAAAGCAGAGAGTGAAGGGAGGCAGCACAAGTGTTTCTAAGGGTGGAAGAATTTCTCACCCTTTCAGAACAAGTCAAGAGATGGAGGAAATGAATCCCACCAAGAGAGGAAATAGGAAACACGTGCCAGGCGCCAAATCCCTATATAAGGTGTGTTATGCCCAAAGTGAACAAATAGTCTTCCTAGATTTGCACCTCAGTATCCAAAATAACAAGATAATCACGAAAACATATTTCGAGAGTGTTGATGCGAACAGCTTTCTTGACTACAGGAGCTATTCCAAATGGAAACGCAACATTCCATACAGCCAGATGAAACGGATCAGACGCAACTGCACAGATAACCAGACCATGAAAAATCAAGTTAAGTTACTTCAAGAAAGATTCAGGGAGAAGGGGTACCCTAAAAAATTGTTAGTAGAATCAAGCAAAAAGATAGCCCAAATCTCGCAAAAAGAAAGTCTAGAGCCTTAACCAGAGACCTCTCCGGGTAGAATAAATAATGATATGTTTCGCGGTATGAGTCCGGTTACCTGATATAATTCCCAACACTCACTTATTAGGGAAACCCTGACAAAAAACTGGCCAATTTTACTTAAAGATCCAATCTTAGGTAGATTAATTCCCCCGAGACCCATACTCGTGTTTAGAAGAGCAAAAACTCTCTCAATAATTTACTGGCCCCTTCCTGCCCGAAATTAGGTGAAGCACCCAACCACAAAAGAGCGAGCCACCAAAAAAAGATGAACCCCCAATGCCCGGGTAATTTTAAGTGTAAAATCACTCGCTGTAAATGCTGCAATATGTTGACTCAGGGGTTTAAAGAGATCCAAATTCCATCTAGTACTGAAACCTTTACATTGAAACAAAGGTTAGATTGTAGCACCACCCATGTCATATATTTGTTACGATGCCTCTGTGATTTTCTTTATGTTGGTAGGACTATCCAGTCTGCCAGAGAAAGAATGAACGAACATCGGTCTGACATTTCCAGGAAAATAGCCGCACACAGCGTCTCCAGACATTTTGCCACAGTCCATGAAGGAGACCCATCAGGATTAAAGTTCTTCTTTTTAGAAAGTGACACCAAATCATACCAATCCCTATGTCGTAGGGAAATGTATTGGATTTTCCGGCTAAATACCCTCACCCCCTTTGGTCTCAATGAGACTTTAGAATACACTAATTACTGACCCTGTCATTTCCAGTAGTATGAAGTTGAGGAAATCCAAGAGTAACAGAAAGCTAGCCAATTTTAAGTGCATACCTTCAGTTCTATCTACTGTATATGTGTATACAATAGGCTTTCTATAGGGTAAGAGGTTGGTATGCGTACAGTCTATTCATATATACACTTATATCGGTTACCTTGATCACTATTTAGACCCATTTAATCTGAAAAAATCCACTTTAGTATGTATGTATATGCATATGCGTATGTGTGTGTGTGTGTATATATATATATATATATATATATATATGTATGTGTGTGTGTATATATGTGTATATTTAGTTATTCAGTTATTTCATTCCTTATATAATTTTTTTTTTTTTTTTTAAATATAAACTGTCCTCATGTGCACTAAATATAAAGATACCCTCTTAGTATGTAGTAAAACAATATTTGGTAATCTAATCATAGTGCCCCTTCCCATGTTACACCTTCAGTGTCTGCCCACAGAGCGATACGCTGCACACTGGAACGCACCGCTAGTTATAGCCGGCACCTCCCCCTAAAGCGATGCTCTCCACGCTGGAGCGCATCATCGGATGACAGGAGGCTGGCACCGCAACCTAATAACCCGCCCCTTACTTGGATAGTGCGCCAACCGGAAGTAGATGGAGGTGCGTTCCACAGTGGAACGCACTCCCACTGCATATAGTTTTAAAGCACAGCCCTCCGAATTTTAGATATTTTTTTCTTATAGGAATGAATAATACGGGAAATTCCTTTTTTATTATGTATTGTATAAACCCTAAACAGGGTCTTTTTTAGCACTTTTGACCATAGTCCTAAACAGGAAGTAGGTGGATTCACTAAACAACAGTATTCCATATGGGGACTATTTAAACCCTACATTTGGGGAGACACAATGTAAAACCTGCTCCACTGGTCTCATCAACCTTTGATTTTACCAAAACTTGCTCCCAGAATGTCTCTAGAAATAGTTGACACTTTGTAATGAATTATTTATTTTTTATCTATGGTAACAAGTTGATTGCATGTCTCTTATATTTAGTTTATATGCTTTTATATGCTGGACATATACCTCCTATATGAAGTTATTTTTATCTATTTACTTCCATCTATATGATGTCTTATCAGTTTATTAACCATTCAGTACAATCTCTGTCTTTGAATTTATCTTACACTTTATTTTTAGATGTTCCCTTCCTTTGTATAGACTGTGACACAGTGAGAGGTTTGGTGGTAATAAAACAGGTATTTTCCTCTCAGCCTGTGCTGCTGGGTTGATTGCAGCCAGGTGAGGGCAAATACTGGACCGGATTTTAGGTGCCGGTCCGGGTTTTTTGGGTGATTACCTAGCTGCACTTAAGACAGCTAGCTTCATGCAAGTGGGTCTCTCTGTGTTTGGGATCTGAGCCCTGTGCTGGGCTGAAAAGCTGAGACCTGTGTGGCAGAAGAGCAGGACATTTAAAGACGGTCAGTGGACTTTTTGTGTTGCTGAGCATTCAGCCAGGTGTGAACTAACACCTAGGATTTGAGGTGATTTAACCTGGAAGCTGCCGGCGTTACTGTGGAGCTCTCAGGGCTGGAAGCAAGAGCTTGCAAAGAGGCGTGCAGTCTGCCTGGAAGCCTGAGGTTGGACTTTCCTGCGGCTGGGCTGACAGCCGGGTGTGAACACGCACCTAAACCACACAGGTGAATTTGATCCAGTCTTGGACTTTTTGTTTTGCCTCAAGTTTTTGCTGTGAGTGTGAAGTAACACTAAGTGACTGTTTTGAGTTTTGTTTGTGCAAGTGTGAAATAAAACACTGTTTGCTGCACTACCTGGACTCTCTTTGCCTCTATACTGCACCCGCACCGCTGTCTACCAGAGCAACTCCCCACATTTGGTGTCGGATGCGGGCAATTGCAGTGAGGCTGGCGTGAAGCCAAAACTTTTCGTAGCATTTTTTTTTTTGGGCATTGTTGTATGTCCTGGATTAAGCCTGCCAAGCTGCAACCACCAACACAGGACAAGATGGAGGAGATGATAAAGCAGCTTGTCCAGGCCAACTTAAAGCAGCAAGAGAGACATGAAGAGGCCGTCGCACAGCTGCTAGAGGCTAATCAGCGACAGCAGGACACGAACCAGCGGCTGCTGCAGCACGTAATGGCGCTAGAAAAGTCAGGGTTGCCTCAGGGAGTGCACGATGCCCGGAAGGCAGTCCGCACGGCCGTTCCCAAGATGACACCGACAGATGATGTTGAAACCTACTTGGCGATGTTCGAAAAGGTGGCCGTGAGAGAGAGACTACCCCGAGACCAGTGGGCGGAGGTCATCGCTCCGTTTCTGGCGTCAGGACCCCAACAGGTATACTTTGATTTACCGGACGACCAAGCGGCAGACTACTCTGTGGTCAAGGGTGAGATCCTGGCGAGACTGGGGGTGAATGTGTTGGTTAGGGCCCAGCGGGTACATCAGTGGGAGTTTAACCCAGCTGAGCCAGCACGACCCCAGTATTACAATTTGCTAAAACTCTTACAAAAATGGCTGCCGCCTGACGTACTTAGTCCCACTGCTATGCTGGACCGTATTGTAGCTGACAAATTCTGGAGGGCATTGCCCCTACCCCTCCAGCGCTGGGTTGGCCAGACCTCTCCTACTAGTGCCCTGGAGATGGTGGACCTGGTCGAACGTTATGGGGCTACTGAGGAACTTAAGGGGGACTCTGGGGAAGGGAGTAATAAAACCCAGAAAATCCCTCCCCAGACCCTGCGGCCTGAGCTGAGAAAGACCGCACAGGATGTGCCCTTTGGGGATCGGGACTCTATAATCTGCTGGCGGTGCCATGAGCCTGGCCATGTACAGGCCAACTGTCCCCTCCTGGGTGAGCCCATGGATGTGAACTTTGGGTATCGACAGTCATTGTATGCCAGAAGGGTCGATGTGTCAGAGGTTATCCATGATGAACATTTGTGTCGGGTGGAGGTGGGAGACACTCCAGTGGCAGCTCTGCTGGATTCAGGGAGTCAGGTGACCCTGGTGAGGGCTTCCTGGTGCGACCCACAGAGTTTACAGGCCGGAGAGTCGGGGTTTTCAGCATTCATGGAGATTTAATAGGAATACCCCACTGCTCTGTTGTCTGTAAGCACGTGTGTCGGCAGGCAGGTCCATGAGGTAGCTGTAACCACGAGTATGCCCTATGATGTGATAATAGGAAAAGACTTTCCATTGTTCCCATCCCTGTGGCCGGCCATTGTACATACAGTTCCCAGACAGGTAGGAAAACTTCCAGTAGTGAGGCCTAACCCAGGTGAGGTGTTAGAACCCCAGAAACCCAAGGCAGAGGGACCCACAGTAGGTCCAGTGGGTGAGGGAAGACAGTCCCCTAAATAGGATAGGTAGAAAACATAGGAAGGTGGCTCAGCCAGGCCAAAGCCGGACCTGCAATCGAGTGTCTGGGGTCCGTAGCCAAAGGGACCCGGGTTTAGTTGTTGGGCCACCTGTGGACAGTAAGGACAGCGCTAGGGGAAGGGGACCTATAAAATAGCACAGAAAGTTGGAGACCCAAATTACAAGGTACACCAGCCAGGACGGCAAAAGCCGGAGCCGGTCTACCATGTAAATTTACGGAAACCTTGGAAGGTTAGAGAGACTTGTATTGAGAACAACCCGCGGCCGGTTTATCTAGGGAAAGAGATTCCGGTCCCTCTGTCTGCTAACAGGAAGCGGCTGCCACAGATAAAATTACTGGCAGCCTTTCCACTGAACAGACTCAGAGAGCCAAGGAGTTTGTTAGTCGGAACACAGAGGTGTTCTGTGATTTCCCTGAATGCCCTTCCATAACTCACCGTGATATTGTCACTGAGCCCCAGGCAAGAGTCTGGTTAAAGCCGTACCAGGTGCCCGTGGCTCGCGACAAGCCATCTCTGAAAGAGTGATGTGGGGTTGGCCGCAGCCTGTCCCCACCTGGACAAAGAAGGAAAGTCCTGGGTCACCAGAGGGTTTGGGTGACTTCAGAACTTTAGATTTTCAGTGGAACACAGAGCAGGATAGTTACAGGGAAATGCGAGTGCCCGGTTCTGGGTATACTGTCTGGCGTGTGTTCACCCCCTCAGGGTTGAACAAAGGGGGGTATGTGACACAGTGAGAGGTTTGGTGGTAATAAAACAGGTATTTTCCTCTCAGCCTGTGCTGCTGGGTTGATTGCAGCCAGGTGAGGGCAAATACTGGACCGGATTTTAGGTGCCGGTCCGGGTTTTTGGGTGATTACCTAGCTGCACTTAAGACAGCTAGCTTCATGCAAGTGTGTCTCTCTGTGTTTGGGATCTGAGCCCTGTGCTGGGCTGAAAAGCTGAGACCTGTGTGGCAGAAGAGCAGGACATTTAAAGACGGTCAGTGGACTTTTTGTGTTGCTGAGCATTCAGCCAGGTGTGAACTAACACCTAGGATTTGAGGTGATTTAACCTGGAAGCTGCCGGCGTTACTGTGGAGCTCTCAGGGCTGGAAGCAAGAGCTTGCAAAGAGGCGTGCAGTCTGCCTGGAAGCCTGAGGTTGGACTTTCCTGCGGCTGGGCTGACAGCCGGGTGTGAACACGCACCTAAACCACACAGGTGAATTTGATCCAGTCTTGGACTTTTTGTTTTGCCTCAAGTTTTTGCTGTGAGTGTGAAGTAACACTAAGTGACTGTTTTGAGTTTTGTTTGTGCAAGTGTGAAATAAAACACTGTTTGCTGCACTACCTGGACTCTCTTTGCCTCTATACTGCACCCGCACCGCTGTCTACCAGAGCAACTCCCCACAAGACATATATGAGTATATATCCCTATTTTAAGTAAGGTTCAAGGGATTGTTCATGTCCCCAGATCCATCCGGGGGGGCGACATTGATGTTCCACTACTGCGCAAGGAAGCGATGTGGATTTTCAATCTTCAGAAGGTGCATCCTACGGGTTTGAATGAAGCATTGTCATTTGCATGCTTCATATGATAAGTTAGTACATTACGTCACCACACCTGTCCGTGCAGCCCTCCACCGTATATTATGGTCTGTGACAACTTAACATAAAATGGGCACCCCTCTTGGTGCATATAAGACCGCTGATGTACACATGTCTTTACCTATGTGGCACTAGGTGTCATGGTGCCACTGTTTACATGGTAACTTTATGCCAAAGACCAGCGGCATTGCGTTGACGTCCTTCTACTACAATGCCTTGACCTAAGTGCATTACTGACCCACTGATAGTGATGTGGACGGATAAAGCAGGTTATATGAGTATTATCTAACTGCATATACAAATTATCCGGAAGCTTCAGTTGCACAGTGAATTAGAAGTCTACTTTGTTGCAAGTATAATTAGCAGAATGTCAGCTACCATACCAAGAATTATTCTCATAAGCACGTACTGATAGATGACTGGTCCACCTTCTTATTAATATCCCCATCATTGGAATTATGAACTGACAGAGCCGCAAGCAGAATTCCCTGTACACAGTGATGCTGAGGCATCGTAACACAGAGGGAGGTAATGATAGGGTTAACTATACGGAGGCACTTCTTTCAAGGGAGCTCAGGTGTCAGGGCACTCCCTCCTCCCCAAATTGTGATTGGGTGAACCCTCGTGTACACTCCCTCTGTAGGAGGGACATTAACTATTTATTCCCGGCGTTCGGGCGGCCGCGCACGGCCATCACAGCGCCGGTCTGTGCACATACACGTGCTGGACTCTCTTTCCCTACAGGAAAAAATTTTTGTAATAATGGCTCCTGATGATGTGCGCTTATGAAAATAAAATAGCACACAGAAACGCGTTGAGCCGCATTTAGCTCACAGTGAGAGTTAGCCCGCTCCCCTGCAGCACATCTCCGATCGGGGTAGCTAAGTATACCCGCGTGTACTTTCATGTACATTGCGGTGTCCTGATATCCACTGGGTCGGCAAAACAATACCCCGTTGGATAGACTGCTTGGCAATACCCTGATGTGTAATAGGGGCACTGATCGCTAATGGTGTAGCCCCTACAGACATAGTGAGTGCCGCACGTTTTAGGGACAATATTCACTGTTTGTTCCCAGTCTCTGCTACTTATCTACATAGAGGCTGTGGTCCCTGTATGACTGTCCTTGGGAGTGAAGGGATATATGTTAACCCCCTGACTCCACTCCCTTACGGTCATTTAGCCTGAAAGAGTTTTGACGGAATGGTTATGTTCCATATTTTAGTATATAAACAAATAAACTAGTATTTTAAACGTCCACCAGGCTTTGTTAATAATATTTAGATAGGTGACGTAAAACACTGTAATTGTTTGCTGTAAAATAGTTTTGATTTAACCTAGTGAGGGAATGGCAGGATTTCTGTCAACAGATTTAAGTTCCGATGGTTGGTTAGGGGATCCAAAGGAGGTGTTCACTGAGAAAGAACTGTCCTTCAAATCGACACCAGCAAGCATCACTGCCTCATTCAAAAACCTGTACCGTGTGTATAAGGATCATATTAGGTGCTGGTGGGAGGTACAGACGCTTGATACGTACCTTCAAGCACAATATTGTCCCGAGAGGACTTAGAAATCCTGTCCTCCCTACAGCACGTGTACGCTCTAGTGAGTTTTTAAAAAAGTGGGAACAGGAGTCAGTTGAGGGTTCCTTACGTTTAATGCGGCTACTCCTGGAAGAGGAGAAAAGGCTTTTGATTAAAAGTGAGAACGACCTGAAAGAGAGCATAACACAAGTTAAAAAGTTCAGCGAGCACACTGACTTTAGTAAAAAAGAAAACTCACTCCAACAGAATATTGAGAGGTTTACAGCACAAGTAAAAGAACGCAAACATTATCAATTCAATAGGGACATCACTGACTTTAGAGAAGGGAAAATCTTTGACTTCAGCCCCAAACGACCGGTCGCCACAGAAGGTGATACGGAGATCTCGTCCTCTGACTGTGACACAGATCCTGAACAGACTAGTACATACAACAGAGGTAGAGGGGGTGCAGTCAGAGGTCCCAGGAGAGGAACTAGACAGAGAGGTAGACAATCCAGGGGTTTTAATAGAGGTGGTTTTTTAGATCAAGCCCCACTATCTCCGATTATCTGCTACGCAACAAAAAAGCATCGGAGACTCAAAAGTAGAAAAACTCCAGGTCATTAACCTCTCTAAGAAAGAACTGTCAACAACACAAATGGAACTCCTGAGAAGGGGTTTGTCATTTGTCCCTCTCCAAAAGTTCAATATGTTTAATTGGGTCAAGGACCTGCACCTCTTCGCACGTAAACTTAAATGGAAAAAATTTTCTGCATCAATGACCAACGAAAATGTCAGGAGTTGGGTATTGATGTAGAGAGCTTAAGGGATGTGCAGCTCCTTGCCAGTTTATCTGAAGAGGGTGATAGGGGTTTGGGCGATGGCCCGTTTACGGGGCTTAAAAATTCGTCCAAACTCTTCCCACCGATCAGTGATGCAACCCCTATTGACACTTTTGTCAACCTGGTCACCAGGGACCTCCGTGACCTGGCATATGTCCCATGTGGCAGGGATAATTTGAGTCTGGAAGAGAGAATGGCTCTTAATGAACTACAGAACGATACCACCATCGTCGTGAAACCGGCGGACAAAGGTGGCAATATCGTTGTAATGGAGTCTGAAACGTATAAAAATATGTGCTTACGACTGCTAAATGACATCAATACCTATAACCGACTATCCAGTGATCCAACATCGAGGTTTAAAACGGAACTCACGACAATTTTGGAGGAAGCTCTCCAAGATAATTTAATCAGTAAGGCTGAATTTGACTTCCTACTACCAAAATTCCCGGTTCTAGCGACGTTTTATAGCCTCCCCAAATTACATAAAAAGGGACCACTGCTGAAAGGGAGACCAATAGTTTCGGGTATTGGGAGCCTTACATCTAATATCAGCAAATATGTGGATACCTTACTGCGCCCTTTTGTTAGCTGCCTTCCATCTTACGCTAGAGATACAATGGACGTACTGCAAAGGTTGGAGGGTATCTCATGTGAAGAGGGAGTCTGGCTGGCGAGTCTCGACGTTGAGGCTCTGTACAGCTCTATACCCCATGAAAACGGGTATAGAGCTGTGGAGACATTCCTCCGTCAAAGAGGTGAACACTGTCAGAGGCATAATACTTTCCTCTTAAAACTACTGAGGTTTATTCTGACACATAATGTGTTTACTTTTAACGACAAATTCTACCACCAGCTCAGGGGAGTCGCTATGGGCAGTCCCTGTGCCCCGACATTTGCGAATCTCTACCTGGGCTGGTGGGAGAAGGAGGTCGTCTTTGATGGTGAAATGGAGCGGTGCGCGTCATCTATCCAGCTGTGGATTAGATTCATAGATGACGTGCTGGTACTGTGGAATGGCACAAAAATGATTTCCTCCAATTTGTTGAGAAACTCAATGTCAATAGCCTGGGTCTGTTTTTACCTCTGAAATCCAGGAAAAAGAGATTACATTCCTGGATTTAACCATCACCATCGGCAATGACAGGAAACTAGGCACCAAGCTGTACAGGAAAGACACAGCAACTAATAGCTTGCTTCACTGGCAAAGTGGCCATCCGCTGGCCCTTAGGAGAGGCATCCCTAAGGGCCAGTATTTGAGAGCCAGGAGAAACTGTTCCAGCTTTGGTGATTTTAAATCTGCGGCTGCGGATTTAAAGAACCGGTTCCTCAATAGAGGGTACCCTGAGGACACCTTAAAACAGGCGTTCCACCACTCTGTGGCGGTTGATCGTAAGGAACTGCTGGTCCCTAAACAGAGGAATGACATTGATGGGACTCCTAGAATAATAGCAACATATGACAAAGCGTCTAAACAAATACGAGCGATTTTGACACGACACTGGTCGATACTCCAATCGGATCCACATATAGGCAAAACGATAACATCAACCCCCGCAATCACATATCGGCGAAGTTTAAATCTTCGTGACTGTCTGGTACACAGCATGTATACACAACCAACCACACACACATGGCTAACAAGTACTCTCACAGGCACTTTCCCATGTGGTTCGTGTATTTGCTGTAGCAACATCTTGAAGGGCAAATATTTTACGAGTACGACTACAGGCAAAAGATACACAATCAGATCGTTTATTAGGTGTAACACCATGGGGGTTATTTACCTCATGACCTGCATATGTGGCCTCCAATATGTAGGCAAAACAAAGAGAGAACTGAGGAGAAGGATTGGAGAACATCTACTGGATGTCCGCAATAAACGGGATACATCAGTAGCCCGTCATGTATGCGAGATGCATGACGGTAATCCCAATGTGCTTAAGGTTCAAGGGATTGTTCATGTCCCCAGATCCATCCGGGGGGGCGACATTGATGTTCCACTACTGCGCAAGGAAGCGATGTGGATTTTCAATCTTCAGACGGTGCATCCTGCGGGTTTGAATGAAGCATTGTCATTTGCATGCTTCATATGATAAGTTAGTACATTACGTCACCACACCTGTTCGTGCAGCCCTCCACCGTATATTATGGTCTGTGACAACTTAACATAAAATGGGCACCCCTCTTGGTGCATATAAGACCGCTGATGTACACATGTCTTTACCTATGTGGCACTAGGTGTCATGGTGCCACTGTTTACATGGTAACTTTATGCCAAAGATCAGCGGCATTGCGTTGACGTCCTTCTACTACAATGCCTTGACCTGAGTGCATTACTGACCCACTGATAGTGATGTGGACGGATAAAGCAGGTTATATGAGTATTATCTAACTGCATATACAAATTATCCGGAAGCTTCAGCTGCACAGTGAATTAGAAGTCTACTTTGTTGCAAGTATAATTAGCATAATGTCAGCTACCATACTAAGAATTATTCTCATAAGTACGTACTGATAGATGATTGGTCCACCTTCTTATTAATATCCCCATCATTGGAATTATGAACTGACAGAGCCGCAAGCAGAATTCCCTGTACACAGTGATGCTGAGGCATCGTAACACAGAGGGAGTTAATGATAGGGTTAACTATTCGGAGGCACTTCTTTCAAGGGAGCTCAGGTGTCAGGGCACTCCCCTCCTCCCCAAATTGTGATTGGGTGAACCCCCGTGTACACTCCCTCTGTAGGAGGGACATTAACTACTTATTCCCGGCGTTCGGGCGACCACGCACGGCCATCACAGCCCGGTCTGTGCACATACACGTGCTGGACTCTCTTTCCCTACAGGAAAAAATTTTGTAATAATGGCTCCTGATGATGTGCGCTTATGAAAATAAAAATAGCACACAGAAACGCGTTGAGCCGCATTTAGCTCACAGTGAGAGTTAGCCCGCTCCCCTGCAGCACATCTCCGATCGGGGTAGCTAAGTATACCCGTGTGTACTTTCATGTACATTGCGGTGTCCTGATATCCACTGGGTCGGCAAAACAATACCCGTTGGATAGACTGCTTGGTAATACCCTGATGTGTAATAGGGGCACTGATCGCTAATGGTGTAGCCCCTACAGACATAGTGAGTGCCGCACATTTTAGGGACAATATTCACTGTTTTATCCCAGTCTCTGCTACTTATCTACATAGAGGCTGTGGTCCCTGTATGACTGTCCTTGGGAGTGAAGGGATATTTGTTAACCCCCTGACTCCACTCCCTTACGGTCATTTAGCCTGAAAGAGTTTTGACGGAATGGTTATGTTCCATATTTTAGTATATAAACAAATAAACTAGTATTTTAAACGTCCACCAGGCTTTGTTAATAATATTTAGATAGGTGACGTAAAACACTGTAATTGTTTGCTGTAAAAACGCCAACTTGCTACCCATAAGGGGGATATAATCACAAACGTAAAGGGGCTTGGCTGTGCTTATTGTCAGCACTAGAAAGGATAGAAATTTCTATAATTTATTGAGGGGTTAAATTCAATTGCCAAAATAGCAATCCCCTAAATCTGGTGTTCCAGCTGTGGCTAGCCAAGTGTAATACTGTCTGCTGTCTGGCAAAGGATAGATATTTTTCTGTGGCGAAATTCAATTGCCAAAATAGCAATCCCCTAAATCTGGTGTCCCAGCAGTGGCTGGCCAAGTTTAATATTGTCCGGCAAAGGATACATTTTGTTGTGGGGTGAAATTCAATTGCCAAAATAGCAATCCCCTAAATCTGGTGTCCCAGAAGTGGCTGGCCAAGTTTAATAGTGTCCGGCAAAGGATATAATTTGTTCTGGGGTGAAATTCAGTAGCAAAAATAGAAATACAGTAAATCTTGTGTTCCAGCTGTGACTGGACAAGTTTCATAGTATCCGTCAAAGGATATATTTTGTTCTGGGTTCAAATTCAATTACCAAAATAGCAATACCGTAAATCTGTGTGTGCAAGCTGTGACTGGACAAGTTTCATAGTGTCCGTCAAAGAATATATTATTTTCTGGGGTGAAATTCAGTTGCAAAAATATAAATACCATAAATCTGGTGTTCAGATGTGACTAGACAAGTTTCATAGTGTCCGTCAAAGGAAATATTATTTTCTGGGGTGAAATTCAGGTGCAAAAATAGAAATTCCGTATATCTGGTGTTCCAGCTGTGACTGGACAAGTTTCATAGTGTCCGGCAAAGGATATATTTTTTTCTGGGGTGAAATTCAATTGCCAAAATAGCAATACCATAAATCATTGGTTTTAGCTGTGGCTGGGCAAGTTTCATAGTGTCCGTCAAAGGATATATTATTTTCTGGGGTGAAATTCAGTTGCAAAAATAGAAATAACCTAAATCTGGTGTTCCAGCTGTGACTGGACAAGTTTCATAGTGTCCGTCAAAGGATATATTATTTTCTGGGGTGAAATTCAGTTGCAAATATAGAAATACCGTAAATCTGGTGTTCCAGCTGTGACTAGACAGGTTTCATAGTGTCCGTCAAAGGATATATTACTTTCTGGGGGGAAATTCAGTTGCAAAAATAGAAATACTGTAAATCTGGTGTTCCAGCTGTGACTGGACAAGTTTCATAATGTCCGTCAAAGGATATATTATTTTCTGGGGTGAAATTCAGTTGCAAATATAGAAATACCGTAAATCTGGTGTTCCAGCTGTGACTGGACAGGTTTCATAGTCTCCGTCAAAGGATATATTACTTTCTGGGGGGAAATTCAGTTGCAAAAATAGAAATACTGTAAATCTGGTGCTCCAGCTGTGACTGGACAAGTTTCATAGTGTCCGTCAAAGGAAATATTATTTTCTGGGGTGAAATTCAGGTGCAAAAATAGAAATTCCGTATATCTGGTGTTCCAGCTGTGACTGGACAAGTTTCATAGTGTCCGGCAAAGGATATATTTTTTTCTGGGGTGAAATTCAATTGCCAAAATAGCAATACCATAAATCATTGGTTTTAGCTGTGGCTGGGCAAGTTTCATAGTGTCCGTCAAAGGATATATTATTTTCTGGGGTGAAATTCAGTTGCCAAAATAGAAATAACCTAAATCTGGTGTTCCAGCTGTGACTGGACAAGTTTCATAGTGTCCGGCAAAGGATATATTTTTTTCTGGGGTGAAATTCAATTGCCAAAATAGCAATACCATAAATCATTGGTTTTAGCTGTGGCTGGGCAAGTTTCATAGTGTCCGTCAAAGGATATATTATTTTCTGGGGTGAAATTCAGTTGCAAAAATAGAAATAACATAAATCTGGTGTTCCAGCTGTGACTGGACAAGTTTCATAATGTCCGTCAAAGGATATATTATTTTCTGGGGTGAAATTCAGTTGCAAATATAGAAATACCGTAAATCTGGTGTTCCAGCTGTGACTGGACAGGTTTCATAGTCTCCGTCAAAGGATATATTACTTTCTGGGGGGAAATTCAGTTGCAAAAATAGAAATACTGTAAATCTGGTGCTCCAGCTGTGACTGGACAAGTTTCATAGTGTCCGTCAAAGGATATATTATTTTCTGGTGTGAAATTCAGTTGCAAAAATAGAAATACCGTAAATCTGGTATTCCAGCTGTCACTGGACCAAGTTTCATAGTTAGTCCGTCAAAGGATATATATATTTTCTAGGGTGAAATTCAGTTGCAAAAATAGATATACCGTAAATCTGGTGTTCCAGCTGTGACTGGACAGGTTTCATAGTGTCCGGCAAAGGATATATTTTTTTCTGGGGTGAAATTCAATTGCCAAAATAGCAATACCATAAATCATTGCTTTCAGCTGTGGCTGGGCAAGTTTCATAGTGTCCATCAAAGGATATATTATTTTCTGGGGTGAAATTCAGTTGCAAAAATAGAAATACTGTAAATCTGGTGCTCCAGCTGTGACTGGACAAGTTTCATAGTGTCCGTCAAAGGATATATTATTTTCTAGGGTGAAATTCAGTTGCAAAAATAGATATACCGTAAATCTGGTGTTCCAGCTGTGACTGGACAGGTTTCATAGTGTCCGGCAAAGGATATATTTTTTTCTGGGGTGAAATTCAATTGCCAAAATAGCAATACCATAAATCATTGCTTTCAGCTTTGGCTGGGCAAGTTTCATAGTGTCCATCAAAGGATATATTATTTTCTGGGGTGAAATTCAGTTGCAAAAATAGAAATACCGGAAATCTGGTGTTCCAGCTGTGACTGTACAAGTTTAATAGTGTCCGGCAAAGGATATATTTTGTTCTGGGGTGAAATTCTATTGCCAAAATAGCAATACCATAAATCAGTGGTTTCAGCTTTGGCTGGCCAAGTTCAATAGTGTCTGGCAAAGGATACATTTTTATCTGGGTTTAAATTCAGGTGCAAAAAAAGAAATAACGTAAATCTGGTGTTCCAGCTGTGACTGAACAAGTTTCATAGTGTCCGTCAAAAGATATATTATTTTCTGTGGTGAAATTCAATTGCCAAAATAGCAATATCCTAAATCAGTGGTTTCTGCTTTGGCAGGACAAGTTTTATAGTGTCCGTCAAAGGATAGCTTTTATTCTGGGGTGAAATTCAATTACCAAAATAGCAATACCGTAAATCTGGTGTTCCAGCTGTGACTGGACAAGTTTCATAGTGCACGTCAAAGGATTTATTATTTTCTGGGGTGAAAATAAATTGCCAAAATAGCAATACCGTAAATCAGTGGTTTCAGCTGTGGCTGGCCAGGTTTAATAGTGTCTGGCAAAGGGTAGATTTTGTTCTGGGGTGAAAAAATATTGCCAAAATAGCAATCCCCTAAATCTGGTGTCCCATCAGTGGCTGGCCTAGTTTAATAGTGTCCGGCAAAGGATAGATTTTGTTCTGGCATGAAATTCAATTTCCAAAATAGTAATACCGTTAATCAGTGGTTCCAGCTGTGGCTTGCCAAGTTTAATACTGTCCGGCAAAGGATAGATTTTAAATTGTTGGGTGAAATATTACCATTTTTGCCAGGTACAAACCCCTGCACTGCATAACTGACAGGGAACTTACAATTGGCGGTTACAGTCTTGCATGAAAAAAAGCCTTTTTGGAATGTGAAGCCAAAGGTAGTCGCCAATAACTGTTTTTTTTTTATTTTTTATTTTTTTAAATTAGTGGGAAAATATAAAAAATAAAACAAAGTGTAAGTGAACGGTATTATAACAGTGGTTGGGTGAGGCCGGTATACATGTCTATTCTGCATAAGGTACAAACAAGTCTTGTGGGACCAATGCCTGGTTCTTCTTAATAAACGAAAGCTTGCCCACATTGTCTGCGGACAGGCGGCTGCGCTTGTCTGTGATAATGCCACCATCCATGCTAAACGCACGTTCAGACAATACAGTGGTTTAGGGTAGGCCAGCACCTCCAAGGCCTAAAGGGAAACCTCAGGACATGTGCCCAATTTGATGACCCAGAAGTTGGATGGGGCAGACCCAGTGGTGTAGCTAGAAATGATTGGGCACCACAGCAAATTTTTGAATGGGTTCCCTTTCCCCCAGTAATTTTTGCGCAAACCCCATCCTTTCATGCCGCTATGCCTGTGGCTACTAAAGATCGCTCTCCCAGACCAGGATCAGCAGCTGCTCCAATCGCTTTCTACACTGTCTATACTGCCACTGTATATAATTTCATTGTATAATACTGTTAGTCCTCCTCCTTTTCCTGGATGGGCCCTTTCTAGGTCACGGCCCCAAAGTAGTTGCTTTCCCTGCTTCCCCTGTAGCTATTCCCCTAGTCAGACCCATCAGTCAGTTCCACCATGTTGCTGAAATGCTGCCTCCTGCTAAGATGTTCCAGACCTGCTGGTGGTGCAGGTTGTTGTGGCCTGATGACAAAGCTTTTCCACATTTTGCCCATGCTAACCCTGCCTTCTGAGGTGTTGCTGGTAACCCAGCTGCATTGGCAAATTCTTCCTCTTCCTCTGCCTTCACCTTGTGCTTCCACTGAGTCCCCAGTGTCAGGTGTGAATGTCTTCAGCAGCGTGTCTACTAGCGGGCTCATCTTCCTATTACACTCCAGTGAGAGAATTAAGGATGGCACGTTGTCCTTGTAACGGGGATGCAGCAGGGTTGCCACCCAGTAATCAGCAAAAGTTAGAATGTGGCAGTAACTGGGCGGTCGTTGCGCAGGCACTGCAGCATGTAGTCGCTCATGTCTGCCAGGCTGCCCAGAGTCAAGGACAAGCTATCCTCTTTGAGGGAGGTATATCGTCTGTATCCCCCAGCGTTCCTCCTACTCCTATTCCTCATTCTCCAGAACTGTGCCCTGGCTGGACAATTGTGTTCCAGGCCAGGGCCTATGTTGGTGCAGACACCCCTGAATCTGGTGTCCCAGCTGTTGCAGGCCAAGTTTCATAGTGTCCGCAAAAACATATATTTTATTCAGGGGTGAAATTCAATTGCCAAAATAGCAATACCATAAATTAGTGGTTTCAGCTATGGCTGGCCAAGTTTCATAGTGTCCGCAAAAACATATATTTTGTTGTGGGGTGAAATTCAATTGCCAAAATAGCATAACACTGAATCTGGTGTCCCAGCTGTTGCAGGCCAAGTTTCATAGTGTCCGCAAAAACATATATTTTGTTCTGGGGTGAAATTCAATTGCCACAATAGCAATACCATAAATCAGTGGTTTCAGCTGTGGCTGGCCAAGTTTCATAGTGTCCGCAAAAACATATATTTTGTTCTGGGGTGAAATTCAATTGCCAAAATAGCAATACCATAAATCAGTGGTTTCAGCTGTGGCTGGCCAAGATTTATAGATGTCCGCAAAAACATATATTTTGTTGTGGGGTGACATTCAGTTGCCAAAATAGCAATACCCTGAATCTGGTGTCCCAGCTGTTGCAGGCCAAGTTTCATAGTGTCCGCAAAAACATATATTTTGTTCTGGGGTGAAATTCAATTGCCACAATAGCAATACCATTAATCAGTGGTTTCAGCTGTGGCTGGCCAAGTTTCATAGTGTCCGCAAAAACATATATTTTGTTCTGGGGTGAAATTCAATTGCCAAAATAGCAATACCATAAATCAGTGGTTTCAGCTGTGGCTGGCAAAGTATAATAGTGTCCGCCAAAACATATTTTGTTCTGGGGTGAAATTCAATTGCCAAAATAGCAATACCATAAATTAGTGGTTTCAGCTGTGGCTGGCCAAGTTTCATAGTGTCCGCAAAAACATATATTTTATTCTGGGGTGAAATTCAATTGCCAAAATAGCAATACCATAAATCAGTGGTTTCAGCTGTGGCTGGCCAAGATTTATAGATGTCGCAAAAACATATATTTTGTTGTGGGGTGAAATTCAATTGCCAAAATAGCATAACACTGAATCTGGTGTCCCAGCTGTTGCATGCCAAGTTTCATAGTGTCCGCAAAAACATATATTTTGTTCTGGGGTGAAATTCAATTGCAACAATAGCAATACCATAAATCAGTGGTTTCAGCTGTGGCTGGTCAAGTTTCATAGTGTCCGCAAAAACATATATTTTGTTCTGGGGTGAAATTCAATTGCCAAAATAGCAATACCATAAATCAGTGGTTTCAGCTGTGGCTGGCCAAGATTCATAGATGTCCGCAAAAACATATATTTTGTTGTGGGGTGAAATTCAGTTGCCAAAATAGCAATACCCTGAATCTGGTGTCCCAGCTGTTGCAGGCCAAGTTTCATAGTGTCCGCAAAAACATATATTTTGTTCTGGAGTGAAATTCAATTGCCAAAATAGCAATACCATTAATCAGTGGTTTCAACTGTGGCTGGCCAAGTTTCATAGTGTCCGCAAAAACATATATTTTGTTCTGGGGTGAATTTCAATTGCCAAAATAGCAATACCATAAATCAGTGGTTTCAGCTGTGGCTGGCCAAGTGTCATAGTGTCCGCAAAAACATATATTTTGTCCTGGGGTGAAATTCAATTGCCAAAATAGCAATATCATAAATCAGTGGTTTCAGCTGTGGCTGGCAAAGTATAATAGTGTCCGCCAAAACATATTTTGTTCTGGGGTGAAATTCAATTGGCAAAATAGCAATACCATTAATCAGTGGTTTCAGCTGGGGCTGGCCAAGTTTCATAGTGTCCGCAAAAACATATATTTTGTTCTGGGGTGAAATTCAATTGCTAAAATAGCAATACCATAAATCAGTGGTTTCAGCTGTGGCTGGCCAAGTTTCATATTGTCCGCAAAAACATATATTTTGTTCTGGAGTTAAATTGCCAAAATAGCAATAACCTGAATCTGGTGTTCGAGCTGTTGCAGGCCAAGTGTAAATCTGTCCATAAAAGGATACCTTTCATCCAGGGCCTAAATACTAGCCCTAAAAGAGATATTCCCCTAAATCAGTGGTTACTGCTGTGCCTGGATTAGTGTAAGACGCTACATAAATAAATAGGCAGATAGTGTTAGGTGCCTGTAAAAAAAGGCCTGAATTTGAAATCAATACATTGGGCCAAATATTTTTTTTCTAATTGTGGTGCTTGGTGAACGGTAACAATGAGTAAAACATCTAGTTAGGGACGCGGACGCGGTCGTGGTGGTGTTAGTGTACCCTCTGGTGCTGGGAGAGGACGTGGCCATTCTGCCACAGCCACACGTCCTAGTGAACCAACTATCTCAGGAATCTGCTGGCAGGGTTTCCCAACGGAATCCACCTAGCCCTTCCCCAGTGGTGGAAGACATAGAATGCACTGATGCACAACCACTGATGTTTCCTGATGATGAGGACATGGGAATACCATCTCATCGGAGTCCGCACGTCTCTGATGATGACGAAACACAGGTGCCAACTGCTGCGTCTTTCTGCAGTGTGCAGACCGAACAGGAGGTCAGGGAGGAATACTGTGTGGAAGACGATGCAGGGGACGATGAGGTCCTAGACCCCTCATGGAATGAAGGTCGTGCCACTGACTTTCATAGTTCAGAGGAAGAGGCAGTGGTGAGAGCGTGCCAACAGCGTAGCAAAAGAGGGAGCAGGGGGCAAAAGCAGACCAGCCGCCGCCAAGAGAGTTCGCCTGCTACTGGCCACCGCCACCAGGAACCGAGAACCCCAAAGGCATCTTCAAGGGGTTCCCTGGCATGGCACTTCTTTAAACAATGTGCTGACGACAAGACCCGAGTGGTTTGCACGGTGTGCCATCAGATCCTGAAGCGAGGCATTAACGTTCTGAACCTTAGCACAACCTGCATGACCTGGCATCTACATGCAAAGCATGAACTGCAGTGGAGTAAACACCTTAAAAGCAAGGAACTCACTCAGGCTCCCCCTGCTCCCTCTTCTGCTGCTGCCTCGGCCTCTTCCTCCACCTCGGGAGGAACGTTGGCACCTGCCGCCCACCAAACAGAGGATGTGCCACCGACACCACCACCTGCGTCACTAAGCATCTCCACCATGTCACACGGCAGCGTTCAGCTCTCCATCTCACAAACTTTGAGAGAAAGCGTAAATTCCCACCTAGCCACCCTCGAGCCCTGGGCCTGAATGCAAGCATTTCTAAACTACTGGCCTTTGAAATGTTGTCATTCAGGCTGGTGGACACAGAAAGCTTCAAACAGCTGATGGCGATGGCTGTCCCACAGTATGTTGTTCCCAGCCGCCACTACTTCTCCAAGACAGCCGTGCCTTCCCTGCACAACCAAGTATCTGATAAAATCAAGTGTGCTCAACGCCATCTGTGGCAAGGTCCACCTAACCACAGATACGTGGACCAGTAAGCACGGCCAGGGACGCTATATCTCCCTAACTGCACACTGGGTAAATGTAGTGGCGGCTGGGCCCCAGGCGGAGAGTTCCTTGGCGCACGTCCTTCCGCCGCCAAGGATCGCAGGGCATTATTCTTTGCCTCCTGTAGCCTCCTCCTCCTACTTGGCTTCCTCCTCCTCTGCTTCCACCAGCTCATCCAGTCAGCCACACACCTTCACCACCAACCTTAGCACAGCCCGGGGTACACGTCAGCAGGCCATTCTGAAACTCATATGTTTGGGGGACAGGCCCCATACCGCGCAGGAGTTGTGGCGGGGTATTGAACAACAGACCGACAAGTGGTTTCTGCCAGTGGGCCTCAAGCCCGGCCTGGTGGTGTGCGATAATGGGCGAAATCTCATCGCAGCTCTGAGACTAGCCGGTTTGACGCACATCCCTTGCCTGGCGCATGTGCTGAATTTGGTGGTGCAGAAGTTCATTCACAACTACACAGAAATTTCAGAGCTGCTGCATAAAGTGCGGGCCGTCTGTGCGCGCTTCCGGCGTTCACATCCTGACGCTGCTCGCCTGTCTGCACTACAGCGGAACTTCGGCCTTCAAGCTCACCGCCTCATATGCGACGTGCCCACCAGGTGGAACTCCACCTTGCACATGCTGAAGAGACTGTGCGAGCAGCAGCAGGCCATAGTGGAGTTTCAGCTGCAGCACGCCCGCGTTAGTCGCACTGCTGAACAGCACCACTTCACCACCAATGATTGGGCCTCCATTCGAGACCTGTGTGCCCTGTTGCACTGTTTCGAGTACTCCACCAACATGGCCAGTGGCGATGACACCGTTATCAGCGTTACAATACCACTTCTATGTCTCCTTGAGAAAACGCTTAGGGCGATGATGGAAGAGGAGGTGGCTCAGGACGAGGAGTAGGAGGAGGATGAGGGGTAATTTTTAGCACTTTCAGGCCAGTCTGTTAGAAGTAGCTCAAAGGGAGGATTTTTGGAACAGCAGAGGCCAGGTACAAATGTGGCCAGTCAGGGCCAACTACTGAAGGACGAGGAGGATGAGGAGGAGGTGGAGAAGGATGAGGATGAAGCAGGTTCACAGCGGGGTGGCACCCGACACAGCTCAGGCCCATCACTGGTGTGAGCTGGGAGGATACGGAGGACAATGACGATACGCCTCCCACAGAGGACAGCTTGTCCTTACCTCTGAGGAGCCTGTCACACATGAGCGACTACATGCTGCAGTGCTTGCGTAACGACAGCAGAGTTGTCCACATTTTAACGTGTGCGGACTATTGGGTTGCCACCCTGCTGGATCCCCGGTACAAAGACAATGTGCCCACCTTACTTCCTGCACTGGAGCGTGATAGGAAGATGCGCGACTACAAGCGCACACTGGTAGAGGCGCTCCTGAGAGCATTCCCAAATGTCACAGGGGAACAGGTAGAAGCCCAAGGCGAAGGCAGAGGAGGAGCAAGAGGTCGCCAACGTAGCTGTGTCACCGCCAGCTCCTCTGAGGGCAGGGTTAGCATGGCAGAAATGTGGAAAAGTTTTGTCTCGACGCCACAGCTAACTGCACCACCACCTGATACGGAACGTTTTAGCAGGAGGCAGCATTTCACTAACATGGTTGACCAGTATGTCTGCACACCCCTCCACGTACTGACTGATGGTTCGGCCCCATTCAACTTCTGGGTCTCAAAATTGTCCACGTGGCCAGAGTTAGCATTTTATGCCTTGGAGGTGCTGGCCTGCCCGGCGGCCAGCGTTTTGTCTGAACGTGTATTCAGCACAGAAGGGGGCGTCATTACTGACAAACGCAGCCGCCTGTCCACAGCCAATGTGGACAAGCTGACGTTCATAAAAATAAACCAGGCATGGATCCCACAGGACCTGTGCCTCCCTTGTGCAAAATAGACATTTATAACTGCCTCCCCCTCAACCATGTATTCTTGTACTCCGGGGCACTTCTTTATTGAATCCTCATTTTTTTAACTTTACCATGATCTTGCGGTGCAACCCAAAGTTGAATGAACCTCTCCTCTGTCTGGGAGGTGGGGCCGAAATAACTAAAAGTGGCCTTCTCCGGTGCTGGGTGATATGACGCATGATTCCTTGCTGTGGGACCTCTGTCCTCGGTCTGGGTGCCTGGCCTAAATAACTGAAAGTGGCCTTTTCCAGTGGTTGGTGATATGACGCATGATTCCTTGCTGTGGGACCTCTCTCCTCTGTCTGGGTGCTGGGCCGAAATGACTGAAAGTGGCCCTCTCTAGTGGTGGGTAAAATGACGCATGATTCCTTGCTGTGGGTCCTCTCTCCTCTATCTGGGTGCTGGGCCGAAATAACTGAAAGTGGCCTTCTCCAGTGGTGGGTGATATGACGCATGATTCCTTGCTGTGGGACCTCTCTCCTCTGTCTGGATGGTGGGGCATAAATAACTGAAAGTGGCCTTCTCCAGTGGTGGGTGATATGATGCATGACTCCTTGCTGTGGGACCTCTCTCTTCTGTCTGGGTGCTGTGGCCGAAATAACTCAAAGTGGCCTTCTCCAGTGGTGGGTGATATGACGCATGATTCCTTGCTGTGCGACCTCTCTCCTCTGTCTGGGTGCTGGGGCCGAAATAACTCAAAGTGGCCTTCTCCAGTGGTGGGTGATATGACGCATGATTCCTTGCTGTGGGACCTCTCTCCTCTGTCTGGGTGCTGGGGCCAAAATAACTGAAAGTGGCCTTCTCCAGTGGTGGGTGATATGACGCATGATTCCTTGCTGTGGGACCTCTCTCCTCTGTCTGGGTGCTGCGTCCGAAATAACTGAAAGTGGCCTTCTCCGGTGGTGGGTGATATGACGCATTATTCCATGCTGTGGGACCTCTCTCCTCTGTCTGGATGGTGGGGCATAAATAATTGAAAGTGGCCTTCTCCAGTGGTGGGTGATATGACCCATGATTTCTTGATATAAGACTTCTCTCCTCTTTCTGGGTTCTGGGGCCGAAATAACTGAAAGTGGCCTTCTCCGGTGGTGTGTGATATGACGCATAATTCCTTGCTGTGGGACCTCTCTCCTCGGTCTGGTTGCCTGGCCTAAATAAATGAAAGTGGCCTTCTCCAGTGGTGGGTGATATGACGCATGATTCCTTGCTGTGGGACCTCTCTTCTATTTCTGGATGGTGCGGCATAAATAACTGAAAGTGGCCTTCTCCAGTGGTGGGTGATATGACGCATGACTTCTTGCTGTGGGACCTCTCTCTTCTGTCTGGGTGCTGTGGCCGAAATAACTGAAAGTGGCCTTCTCCGGTGGGGGTTATATGACGCATGATTCCTTGCTGTGCGACCTCTCTCCTCTGTCTGCGTGCTAGGACTGAAATAACTGAAAGTGGCCTTCTCCAGTGGTGGGTGATATGATGCATGATTCCTTGATGTGGGACCTCTCTCCTCTTTTTGGGTGGTGGGACATAAATAACTGTAAGTGGCCTTCTCTAGTGGTGGGTGATATGACTCATGATTCCTTGCTGTGGGACCTCTCTCTCTGTCTGGGTGCTGGGGTCGAAATAATTGAAAGTGGCCTTCTCCATTTGTGGGTGATATGACGCATGATTCCTTGCTGTGGGACCTCTTTCCTCTGTCTGGGTGCTGGGCAGAAATAACTGAAAGTGGCCTTCTCCAGTGGTGGGTGATATGACGCATGATTCCTTGCTGTGGGACCTCTCTCTCTGTCTGGGTGCTTGGCCAAAATAACTGAAAGTGGCCTTCTCCAGTGGTGGGGTGATATGACGCATGATTCCTTGCTGTGGGACCTCTCTCCTCTGTCTGGGTGCTGTGGCCGAAATAACTGAAAGTGGCCTTCTCCGGTGGTGGGTGATATGACGCATGATTCCTTGCTGTGGGACCTCTCTCCTCTGTCTGGGTGCTGGGCCGAAATAACTGAAAGTGGCCTTCTCCAGTGGTGGGTGATATGACGCATGATTCCTTGCTGTGGACCTCTCCTCTGTCTGGGTGCTAGCCGAAAAAACTCAAAGTGGCCTTCTCCGTGGTGGGTGAAATGACGCATGATTCCTTGCTGTGGGACCTCTCTCCTCTATTTGGGTGCTGGGTCGAAATAACTGAAAGTGGCCTTCTCCAGTGGTGGGTGATATGACGCATGATTCCTTGCTGTGGGACCTCTCTCCTCGGTCTGGGTGCCTGGCCGAAATAACTGAAAGTGGCCTTCTGCAGTGGTGGGTGATATGACGCACGATTCCTTGCTGTGGGACCTCTCTCTCTGTCTGGGTGCTGGGGCCGAAATAACTGAAAGTGGCCTTCTCCAGTGGTGGGTGATATGACGCATGATTCCTTGCTGTGGGACCTCTCTCCTCTGTCTGGGTGCTAGGCCGGAATAACTGAAAGTGGCCTTCTCCAGTAGTGGGTGATATGACGCATGATTCATTGCTGTGGGACCTCTCGCCTCGGTCTGGGTGATTGGCCTAAATAACTGAAAGTGGCCTTATCCAGTGGTGGGTGATATGACTCATGATTTCTTGCTGTGGGACCTTCTCCTCGGTCTGGGTGCCTGGCCTAAATAACTGAAAGTGGCCTTCTCCAGTGGTGGGTGATATGACGCATGATTCCTTGCTGTGGGACCTCTCTCCTCTGTCTGGGTGGTGGGAAATAAATAACTGAAAGTGGCCTTCTCCAGTGGTGGGTGATATGACGCATGATTCCTTGCTGTGGGACCTCTCCTCGGTCTGGGTGCCTGGGCCAAAATAACTGAAAGTGGCCTTCTCCAGTGGTGGGTTATATGACGCATGATTCCTTGCTGTGAGACCTCTCTCCTCGGTCTGGGTGCCTGGCCGAAATAACTGAAAGTGGCCTTCTCCAGTGGTGGGTGATATTACGCATGATTCCTTGCTGTGGGACCCTCTCCTCTGTCTGGGTGGTGGGACATAAATAACTAAGAGTGGCCTTCTTCGGTGGTGGGTGATATGACGCATGATTCCTTGCTGTGGGACCTCTCCTCTGTCTGGGTGGTGGGGCATAAATAACTCAAAGTGGCCTTCTCCGGTGGTGGGTGATATGACGATGATTCCTTGCTGTGGGACCTCTCTCTTCTGTCTGGGTGCTGGGGCCGAAATAACTCAAAGTGGCCTTCTCTGGTGGTGGGTGATATGACGCATGATTCCTTGCTGTGGGACCTCTCCTCTGTCTGGGTGCTGGGGCTGAAATAACTGAAAGTGGCCTTCTCCAGTGGTGGGTGATATGACCCATGATTTCTTGCTGTGGGACCTCTCCTCTTTCTGGGTGCTAGCAACGAAATAACTGAAAGTGGCCTTCTCCGGTGGTGGTGTGATATGACGCATGATTCCTTGCTGTGGACCTCTCTCCTCGGACTGGTTGCCTGGCCTAAATAACTGAAAGTGGCCTTCTCCAGTGGTGGGTGATATGACGCATGATTCATTGCTGTGGGACCTCTCTCTCTGTCTGGGTGCTTGGCCAAAATAACTGAAAGTGGCCTTCTCCAGTGGTGGGTGATATGACGCATGATTCCTTGCTGTGGGACCTCTCCTCTGTCTGGGTGCTGTGGCCGAAATAACTGAAAGTGGCCTTCTCCGGTGGTGGGTGATATGACGCATGATTCCTTGCTGTGGGACCTCTCTCTCTGTCTGGGTGCTGGGCCGAAATAACTGAAAGTGGCCTTCTCCAGTGGTGGGTGATATGACGCATGATTCCTTGCTGTGGGACCTCTCTCTCTGTCTGGGTGCTGGGCCGAAAAACTCAAAGTGGCCTTCTCCGGTGGTGGGTGAAATGACGCATGATTCCTTGCTGTGGGACCTCTCTCCTCTATTTTGGTGCTGGGCCGAAATAACTGAAAGTGGCCTTCTCCAGTGGTGGGTGATATGACGCATGATTCCTTGCTGTGGGACCTCTCTCCTCGGTCTGGGTGCCTGGCCGAAATAACTGAAAGTGGCCTTCTGCAGTGGTGGGTGATATGACGCATCGATTCCTTCCTGTGGGACCTCTCTCCTCTGTCTGGGTGCTGGGGCCGAAATAACTGAAAGTGGCCTTCTCCAGTGGTGGGTGATATGACGCATGATTCCTTGCTGTGGGACCTCTCTCCTCTGTCTGGGTGCTAGGCCGAAATAACTGAAAGTGGCCTTCTCCAGTAGTGGGTGATATGACGCATGATTCCTTGCTGTGGGACCTCTCCTCGGTCTGGGTGATTGGCCTAAATAACTGAAAGTGGCCTTCTCCAGTGGTGGGTGATATGACGCATGATTTCTTGCTGTGGGACCTCTCTCCTCGGTCTGGGTGCCTGGCCTAAATAACTGAAAGTGGCCTTCTCCAGTGGTGGGTGATATGACGCATGATTCCTTGCTGTGGGACCTCTCTCCTCTGTCTGGGTGGTGGGAAATAAATAACTGAAAGTGGCCTTCTCCAGTGGTGGGTGATATGACGCATGATTCCTTGCTGTGGGACCTCTCTCCTCGGTCTGGGTGCCTGGGCCTAAATAACTGAAAGTGGCCTTCTCCAGTGGTGGGTGATATGACGCATGATTCCTTGCTGTGGGACCTCTCTCCTCGGTCTGGGTGCCTGGGCCGGAATAACTGAAAGTGGCCTTCTACAGTGGTGGGTGATATTACGCATGATTCCTTGCTGTGGGACCTCTCTCCTCTGTCTGGGTGGTGGGGCATAAATAACTGAGAGTGGCCTTCTTCGGTGGTGGGTGATATGACGCATGATTCCTTGCTGTGGGACCTCTCTCCTCTGTCTGGGTGGTGGGGCATAAATAACTCAAAGTGGCCTTCTCCGGTGGTGGGTGATATGACGTATGATTCCTTGCTGTGGGACCTCTCCTCTGTCTGGGTGCTGAGGCTAAATAACTCAAAGTGGCCTTCTCTGGTGGTGGGTGATATGACGCATGATTCCTTGCTGTGGGACCTCTCTCCTCTGTCTGGGTGCTGGGGCCGAAATAACTGAAAGTGGCCTTCTCCAGTGGTGGGTGATATGACCCAAGATTTCTTGCTGTGGGACCTCTCTCCTCTTTCTGGGTGCTGAAGCGAAATAACTGAAAGTGGCCTTCTCCGGTGGTGTGTGATATGACGCATGATTCCTTGCTGTGGGACCTCTCTCCTCTGACTGGTTGCCTGGGCCTAAATAAATGAAAGTGGCCTTCTCAGTGGTGGGTGATATGACGCATGGCTCCTTGCTGTGGGACCTCTCTCTTCTGTCTGGGTGCTAGCCTGAAATAACTGAAAGTGGCCTTCTCCAGTGGTGGGTGATATGACTCATGATTCCTTGCTGTGAGACCTGTCTCCTCTGTCTGGGTGCTGGGGCCGAAATAACTGAAAGTGGCCTTCTCCAGTGGTGGGTGATATGACGCATGATTCCTTGCTGTGGGACCTCTCTCCTCTGTCTGGGTGCTAGGGCCGAAATATTTCAAAGTGGCCTTCTCCGGTGGTGGGTGATATGACACATGATTCCTTGCTGTGGGACCTCTCTCCTCTGTCTGGGTGGTGGGACATAAATAACTGAAAGTGGCCTTCTCAGTGGTGGGTGAAATGACGCATGATTCCTTGCTGTGGGACCTCTCTCCTCTGTCTGGGTGCTGAGGCCGAAATAACTCAAAGTGGCCTTCTCCGGTGGTGTGTGATATGACACATGATTCCTTGCTGTGGGACCTCTCTCCTCGGTCTGGGTGCCTGGCCTAAATAACTGAAAGTGGCCTTCTCCAGTGGTGGGTGATATGACTCATGATTCCTTGCTGTGAGACCTCTCTCCTCTGTCTGGGTGCTGGGGTCGAAATAACTGAAAGTGGCCTTCTCCGGTGGTGGGTGATATGACGCATGATTCCTTGCTGTGGGACCTCTTTCCTCTGTCTGGGTGCTGGGCCAAAATAACTGAAAGTGGCTTTCTCCAGTGGTGGGTGATATGACGCATGATTCCTTGCTGTGGGACCTCTCTCCTCTGTCTGGGTGCTGGGCCAAAATAACTGAAAGTGGCCTTCTCCAGTGGTGGGTGATATGACGCATGATTCCTTGCTGTGGGACCTCTCTCCTCTGTCTGGGTGCTGGGCCGAAATAACTGAAAGTGGCCTTCTCCAGTGGTGGGTGATATGACGCATGATTCCTTGCTGTGGGACCTCTCTCCTCTGTCTGGGTGCTGGGGCTGAAATAACTCAAAGTGGCCTTCTCCGGTGGTGGGTGATATGACACATGATTCCTTGCTGTGGGACCTCTCTCCTCTGTCTGGGTGGTGGGACATAAATAACTGAAAGTGGCCTTCTCTAGTGGTGGGTGAAATGACGCATGATTCCTTGCTGTGGGACCTCTCTCCTCTATTTGGGTACTGGGCCGAAATAACTGAAAGTGGCCTTCTCCGGTGGTGGGTGATATGACGCATGATTCCTTGCTGTGGGACCTCTCCTCTGTCTGGGTGCTGGGCTGAAATAACTGAAAGTGGCCTTCTCCAGTGGTGGGTGATATGACGCATGATTCCTTGCTGTGGGACCCTCTCCTCGGTCTGGGTGCCTGGCCTAAATAACTGAAAGTGGCCTTCTGCAGTGGTGGGTGATATGACGCATGATTCCTTGCTGTGGGACCTCTCTCCTCTGTCTGGGTGCTGGGGCCGAAATAACTCAAAGTGGCCTTCTCTTGTGGTGGGTGATATGACACATGATTCCTTGCTGTGGGACCTCTCTCCTCTGTCTGGGTGGTGGGACATAAATAACTGAAAGTGGCCTTCTCCAGTGGTGGATGATATGACGCATGATTCCTTGCTGTGGGACCTCTCTCCTCTGTCTGGGTGCTGGGCCGAAATAACTGAAAGTGGCCTTCTCCAGTGGTGGGTGATATGACGCATGATTCCTTGCTGTGGGACCTCTCTCCTCGGTCTGGGTGCCTGGCCGAAATAACTGAAAGTGGCCTTCTGCAGTGGTGGGTGATATGACGCACGATTCCTTGCTGTGGGACCTCTCTCCTCTGTCTGGGTGCTGGGCCGAAATAACTGAAAGTGGCCTTCTCCAGTGGTGGGTGATATGACGCATGATTCCTTACTGTGGGACCTCTCTCCTCTGTCTGGGTGCTAGGCCGAATAACTGAAAGTGGCCTTCTCCAGTAGTGGGTGATATGACGCATGATTCCTTGCTGTGGGACCTCTCGCTCGGTCTGGGTGATTGGCCTAAATAACTGAAAGTGGCCTTATCCAGTGGTGGGTGATATGACGCATGATTTCTTGCTGTGGGACCTCTCTCCTCGGTCTGGGTGCCTGGCCTAAATAACTGAAAGTGGCCTTCTCCAGTGGTGGGTGATATGACGCATGATTCCTTGCTGTGGACCTCTCCTCTGTCTGGGTGGTGGGACATAAATAACTGAAAGTGGCCTTCTCCAGTGGTGGGTGATATGACGCATGATTCCTTGCTGTGGGACCTCTCTCCTCGGTCTGGGTGCCTGGGCCTAAATAACTGAAAGTGGCCTTCTCCAGTGGTGGGTTATATGACGCATGATTCCTTGCTGTGAGACCTCTCTCCTCGGTCTGGGTGCCTGGCCGGAATAACTGAAAGTGGCCTTCTCCAGTGGTGGGTGATATTACGCATGATTCCTTGCTGTGGGACCTCTCTCCTCTGTCTGGGTGGTGGGACATAAATAACTAAGAGTGGCCTTCTTCGGTGGTGGGTGATATGACGCATGATTCCTTGCTGTGGGACCTCTCTCCTCTGTCTGGGTGGTGGGGCATAAATAACTCAAAGTGGCCTTCTCCGGTGGTGGGTGATATGACGCATGATTCCTTGCTGTGGGACCTCTCTCTCTGTCTGGGTGCTAGGACATAAATAACTCAAAGTGGCCTTCTCTGGTGGTGGGTGATATGACGCATGATTCCTTGCTGTGGGACCTCTCTCCTCTGTCTGGGTGCTGGGGCCGAAATAACTGAAAGTGGCCTTCTCCAGTGGTGGGTGATATGACCCATGATTTCTTGCTGTGGGACCTCTCTCCTCTTTCTGGGTGCTGGGGCCGAAATAACTGAAAGTGGCCTTCTCCGGTGGTGTGTGATATGACGCATGATTCCTTGCTGTGGGACCTCTCTCCTCGGACTGGTTGCCTGGCCTAAATAACTGAAAGTGGCCTTCTCCAGTGGTGGGTGATATGACGCATGATTCCTTGCTGTGGGACCTCTCTCCTCTGTCTGGGTGCTTGGCCAAAATAACTGAAAGTGGCCTTCTCCAGTGGTGGGTGATATGACGCATGATTCCTTGCTGTGGGACCTCTCTCCTCTGTCTGGGTGCTGTGGCCGAAATAACTGAAAGTGGCCTTCTCCGGTGGTGGGTGATATGACGCATGATTCCTTGCTGTGGGACCTCTCTCCTCTGTCTGGGTGCTAGGCCGAAATAACTGAAAGTGGCCTTCTCCAGTGGTGGGTGATATGACGCATGATTCCTTGCTGTGGGACCTCTCTCCTCGGTCTGGGTGCTGGGGCCGAAAAAACTCAAAGTGGCCTTCTCCGGTGGTGGGTGAAATGACGCATGATTCCTTGCTGTGGGACCTCTCTCCTCTATTTTGGTGCTGGGCCGAAATAACTGAAAGTGGCCTTCTCCAGTGGTGGGTGATATGACGCATGATTCCTTGCTGTGGGACCTCTCTCCTCGGTCTGGGTGCCTGGCCGAAATAACTGAAAGTGGCCTTCTGCAGTGGTGGGTGATATGACGCACGATTCCTTCCTGTGGGACCTCTCTCCTCTGTCTGGGTGCTGGGGCCGAAATAACTGAAAGTGGCCTTCTCCAGTGGTGGGTGATATGACGCATGATTCCTTGCTGTGGGACCTCTCTCCTCTGTCTGGGTGCTAGGCCGAATAACTGAAAGTGGCCTTCTCCAGTAGTGGGTGATATGACGCATGATTCCTTGCTGTGGGACCTCTCGCCTCGGTCTGGGTGATTGGCCTAAATAACTGAAAGTGGCCTTCTCCAGTGGTGGGTGATATGACGCATGATTTCTTGCTGTGGGACCTCTCTCCTCGGTCTGGGTGCCTGGCCTAAATAACTGAAAGTGGCCTTCTCCAGTGGTGGGTGATATGACGCATGATTCCTTGCTGTGGGACCTCTCTCCTCTGTCTGGGTGGTGGGAAATAAATAACTGAAAGTGGCCTTCTCCAGTGGTGGGTGATATGACGCATGATTCCTTGCTGTGGGACCTCTCTCCTCGGTCTGGGTGCCTGGCCTAAATAACTGAAAGTGGCCTTCTCCAGTGGTGGGTTATATGACGCATGATTCCTTGCTGTGGGACCTCTCTCTCGGTCTGGGTGCCTGGCCGGAATAACTGAAAGTGGCCTTCTACAGTGGTGGGTGATATTACGCATGATTCCTTGCTGTGGGACCTCTCTCCTCTGTCTGGGTGGTGGGACATAAATAACTAAGAGTGGCCTTCTTCGGTGGTGGGTGATATGACGCATGATTCCTTGCTGTGGGACCTCTCTCCTCTGTCTGGGTGGTGGGGCATAAATAACTCAAAGTGGCCTTCTCCGGTGGTGGGTGATATGACGCATGATTCCTTGCTGTGGGACCTCTCTCTTCTGTCTGGGTGCTGGGGCCGAAATAACTCAAAGTGGCCTTCTCTGGTGGTGGGTGATATGACGCAAGATTCCTTGCTGTGGGACCTCTCTCCTCTGTCTGGGTGCTGGGGCCGAAATAACTGAAAGTGGCCTTCTCCAGTGGTGGGTGATATGACCCAAGATTTCTTGCTGTGGGACCTCTCTCCTCTTTCTGGGTGCTAGGGCAGAAATAACTGAAAGTGGCCTTCTCCGGTGGTGTGTGATATGACGCATGATTCCTTGCTGTGGGACCTCTCTCCTCGGACTGGTTGCCTGGCCTAAATAAATGAAAGTGGCCTTCTCCAGTGGTGGGTGATATGACGCATGGCTCCTTGCTGTGGGACCTCTCTCTCTGTCTGGGTGCTGGGGCCTGAAATAACTGAAAGTGGCCTTCTCCAGTGGTGGGTGATATGACTCATGATTCCTTGCTGTGAGACCTGTCTCCTCTGTCTGGGTGCTGGGGCCGAAATAACTGAAAGTGGCCTTCTCCAGTGGTGGGTGATATGACGCATGATTCCTTGCTGTGGGACCTCTCTCCTCTGTCTGGGTGCTGGGGCCGAAATATTTCAAAGTGGCCTTCTCCGGTGGTGGGTGATATGACACATGATTCCTTGCTGTGGGACCTCTCTCCTCTGTCTGGGTGGTGGGACATAAATAACTGAAAGTGGCCTTCTCTAGTGGTGGGTGAAATGACGCATGATTCCTTGCTGTGGGACCTCTCTCCTCTGTCTGGGTGCTGGGGCCGAAATAACTCAAAGTGGCCTTCTCCGGTGGTGTGTGATATGACACATGATTCCTTGCTGTGGGACCTCTCTCCTCGGTCTGGGTGCCTGGCCTAAATAACTGAAAGTGGCCTTCTCCAGTGGTGGGTGATATGACTCATGATTCCTTGCTGTGAGACCTCTCTCCTCTGTCTGGGTGCTGGGGTCGAAATAACTGAAAGTGGCCTTCTCCGGTGGTGGGTGATATGACGCATGATTCCTTGCTGTGGGACCTCTTTCCTCTGTCTGGGTGCTGGGCCAAAATAACTGAAAGTGGCTTTCTCCAGTGGTGGGTGATATGACGCATGATTCCTTGCTGTGGGACCTCTCTCCTCTGTCTGGGTGCTGGGCCAAAATAACTGAAAGTGGCCTTCTCCAGTGGTGGGTGATATGACGCATGATTCCTTGCTGTGGGACCTCTCTCCTCGGTCTGGGTGCCTGGCCGAAATAACTGAAAGTGGCCTTCTGCAGTGGTGGGTGATATGACGCACGATTCCTTCCTGTGGGACCTCTCCTCTGTCTGGGTGCTAGGGCCGAAATAACTGAAAGTGGCCTTCTCCAGTGGTGGGTGATATGACGCATGATTCCTTGCTGTGGGACCTCTCTCCTCTGTCTGGGTGCTAGGCCGGAATAACTGAAAGTGGCCTTCTCCAGTAGTGGGTGATATGACGCATGATTCCTTGCTGTGGGACCTCTCGCCTCGGTCTGGGTGATTGGCCTAAATAACTGAAAGTGGCCTTCTCCAGTGGTGGGTGATATGACGCATGATTTCTTGCTGTGGGACCTCTCTCCTCGGTCTGGGTGCCTGGCCTAAATAACTGAAAGTGGCCTTCTCCAGTGGTGGGTGATATGATGCATGATTCCTTGCTGTGGGACCTCTCTCCTCTGTCTGGGTGGTGGGAAATAAATAACTGAAAGTGGCCTTCTCCAGTGGTGGGTGATATGACGCATGATTCCTTGCTGTGGGACCCTCTCCTCGGTCTGGGTGCCTGGCCTAAATAACTGAAAGTGGCCTTCTCCAGTGGTGGGTTATATGACGCATGATTCCTTGCTGTGGGACCTCTCCTCGGTCTGGGTGCCTGGCCGGAATAACTGAAAGTGGCCTTCTACAGTGGTGGGTGATATTACGCATGATTCCTTGCTGTGGGACCTCTCTCCTCTGTCTGGGTGGTGGGACATAAATAACTAAGAGTGGCCTTCTTCGGTGGTGGGTGATATGACGATGATTCCTTGCTGTGGGACCTCTCTCCTCTGTCTGGGTGGTGGGGCATAAATAACTCAAAGTGGCCTTCTCCGGTGGTGGGTGATATGACGCATGATTCCTTGCTGTGGGACCTCTCTTCTGTCTGGGTGCTGGGGCTGAAATAACTCAAAGTGGCCTTCTCTGGTGGTGGGTGATATGACGCATGATTCCTTGCTGTGGGACCTCTCTCCTCTGTCTGGGTGCTGGGGCCGAAATAACTGAAAGTGGCCTTCTCCAGTGGTGGGTGATATGACCCAAGATTTCTTGCTGTGGGACCTCTCTCTCTTTCTGGGTGCTGGGGCCGAAATAACTGAAAGTGGCCTTCTCGGTGGTGTGTGATATGACGCATGATTCCTTGCTGTGGGACCTCTCTCCTCGGACTGGTTGCCTGAAATAACTGAAAGTGGCCTTCTCCGGTGGTGTGTGGTATGCCACATGATTCCTTGCTGTGGGACCTCTCTCCTCGGTCTGGGTGCCTGGCCTAAATAACTGAAAGTGGCCTTCTCCAGTGGTGGGTGATATGACTCATGATTCCTTGCTGTGGGACCTCTCTCTTCTGTCTGGGTGCTGGGGCCTGAAATAACTGAAAGTGGCCTTCTCCAGTGGTGGGTGATATGACTCATGATTCCTTGCTGTGAGACCTGTCTCCTCTGTCTGGGTGCTGGGGCCGAAATAACTGAAAGTGGCCTTCTCCAGTGGTGGGTGATATGACGCATGATTCCTTGCTGTGGGACCTCTCTCCTCTGTCTGGGTGCTGGGGCCGAAATATTTCAAAGTGGCCTTCTCCGGTGGTGAGTGATATGACACATGATTCCTTGCTGTGGGACCTCTCTCCTCTGTCTGGGTGGTGGGACATAAATAACTGAAAGTGGCCTTCTCTAGTGGTGGGTGAAATGACGCATGATTCCTTGCTGTGGGACCTCTCTCTCTGTCTGGGTGCTAAGGCGAAATAACTCAAAGTGGCCTTCTCCGGTGGTGTGTGGTATGACACATGATTCCTTGCTGTGGGACCTCTCTCCTCGGTCTGGGTGCCTGGCCTAAATAACTGAAAGTGGCCTTCTCCAGTGGTGGGTGATATGACTCATGATTCCTTGCTGTGAGACCTCTCTCCTCTGTCTGGGTGCTGGGGTCGAAATAACTGAAAGTGGCCTTCTCCGGTGGTGGGTGATATGACGCATGATTCCTTGCTGTGGGACCTCTTTCCTCTGTCTGGGTGCTGGGCCAAAATAACTGAAAGTGGCTTTCTCCAGTGGTGGGTGATATGACGCATGATTCCTTGCTGTGGGACCTCTCTCCTCTGTCTGGGTGCTGGGCCAAAATAACTGAAAGTGGCCTTCTCCAGTGGTGGGTGATATGACGCATGATTCCTTGCTGTGGGACCTCTCTCCTCTGTCTGGGTGCTGGGCCGAAATAACTGAAAGTGGCCTTCTCCAGTGGTGGGTGATATGACGCATGATTCCTTGCTGTGGGACCTCTCTCCTCTGTCTGGGTGCTGGGGCCGAAATAACTCAAAGTGGCCTTCTGGTGGTGGGTGATATGACACATGATTCCTTGCTGTGGGACCTCTCTCCTCTGTCTGGGTGGTGGGACATAAATAACTGAAAGTGGCCTTCTCTAGTGGTGGGTGAAATGACGCATGATTCCTTGCTGTGGGACCTCTCTCCTCTATTTGGGTACTGGGCCGAAATAACTGAAAGTGGCCTTCTCCAGTGGTGGGTGATATGACGCATGATTCCTTGCTGTGGGACCTCTCTCCTCTGTCTGGGTGCTGGGCTGAAATAACTGAAAGTGGCCTTCTCCAGTGGTGGGTGATATGACGCATGATTCCTTGCTGTGGGACCTCTCTCCTCGGTCTGGGTGCCTGGCCTAAATAACTGAAAGTGGCCTTCTGCAGTGGTGGGTGATATGACGCATGATTCCTTGCTGTGGGACCTCTCTCCTCTGTCTGGGTGCTGGGCCGAAATAACTGAAAGTGGCCTTCTCCAGTGGTGGGTGATATGACTCATGATTCCTTGCTGTGAGACCTGTCTCCTCTGTCTGGGTGCTGGGGCCGAAATAACTGAAAGTGGCCTTCTCCAGTGGTGGGTGATATGACGCATGATTCCTTGCTGTGGGACCTCTCTCCTCTGTCTGGGTGCTAGGCCGAAATATTTCAAAGTGGCCTTCTCCGGTGGTGGGTGATATGACACATGATTCCTTGCTGTGGGACCTCTCCCTCTGTCTGGGTGGTGGGACATAAATAACTGAAAGTGGCCTTCTCTAGTGGTGGGTGAAATGACGCATGATTCCTTGCTGTGGGACCTCTCTCCTCTGTCTGGGTGCTGAAATGAAATAACTCAAAGTGGCCTTCTCCGGTGGTGTGTGATATGACACATGATTCCTTGCTGTGGGACCTCTCTCCTCGGTCTGGGTGCCTGGCCTAAATAACTGAAAGTGGCCTTCTCCAGTGGTGGGTGATATGACTCATGATTCCTTGCTGTGAGACCCTCTCCTCTGTCTGGGTGCTGGGGTCGAAATAACTGAAAGTGGCCTTCTCCGGTGGTGGGTGATATGACGCATGATTCCTTGCTGTGGGACCTCTTTCCTCTGTCTGGGTGCTGGGCCAAAATAACTGAAAGTGGCTTTCTCCAGTGGTGGGTGATATGACGCATGATTCCTTGCTGTGGGACCTCTCTCCTCTGTCTGGGTGCTGGGCCAAAATAACTGAAAGTGGCCTTCTCCAGTGGTGGGTGATATGACGCATGATTCCTTGCTGTGGGACCTCTCTCCTCTGTCTGGGTGCTGGGCCGAAATAACTGAAAGTGGCCTTCTCCAGTGGTGGGTGATATGACGCATGATTCCTTGCTGTGGGACCTCTCTCCTCTGTCTGGGTGCTAGATGAAATTACTCAAAGTGGCCCTCTCTGGTGGTGGGTGATATGACACATGATTCCTTGCTGTGGGACCTCTCCTCTGTCTGGGTGGTGGGACATAAATAACTGAAAGTGGCCTCTCTAGTGGTGGGTGAAATGACGCATGATTCCTTGCTGTGGGACCTCTCTCCTCTATTTGGGTACTGGGCCGAAATAACTGAAAGTGGCCTTCTCCGGTGGTGGGTGATATGACGCATGATTCCTTGCTGTGGGACCTCTCCTCTGTCTGGGTGCTGGGCTGAAATAACTGAAAGTGGCCTTCTCCAGTGGTGGGTGATATGACGCATGATTCCTTGCTGTGGGACCTCTCTCCTCGGTCTGGGTGCCTGGCCTAAATAACTGAAAGTGGCCTTCTGCAGTGGTGGGTGATATGACGCATGATTCCTTGCTGTGGGACCTCTCTCCTCTGTCTGGGTGCTGGGCCGAAATAACTGAAAGTGGCCTTCTCCAGTGGTGGGTGATATGACGCATGATTCCTTGCTGTGGGACCTCTCTCCTCTGTCTGGGTGCTGGGCCAAAATAACTGAAAGTGGCCTTCTCCGGTGATGTGTGATATGACGCATGATTCCTTGCTGTGGGACCTCTCTCCTCGGTCTGGTTGCCTGGCCTAAATAAATGAAAGTGGCCTTCTCCAGTGGTGGGTGATATGACGCATGATTCCTTGCTGTGGGACCTCTCTCCTCTGTCTGGATGGTGGGGCATAAATAACTGAAAGTGGCCTTCTCCAGTGGTGGGTGATATGACGCATGGCTCCTTGCTGTGGGACCTCTCTCTTCTGTCTGGGTGCTGTGGCCGAAATAAGTCAAAGTGGCCTTCTCCGGTGGTGGGTGATATGACGCATGATTCCTTGCTGTGCGACCTCTCTCCTCTGTCTGCGTGCTGGGGCCGAAATAACTCAAAGTGGCCTTCTCCGGTGGTGGGTGATATGATGCATGATTCCTTGATGTGGGACCTCTCTCCTCTTTTTGGGTGGTGGGACATAAATAACTGTAAGTGGCCTTCTCTAGTGGTGGGTGATATGACTCATGATTCCTTGCTGTGGGACCTCTCTTCTCTGTCTGGGTGCTGGGGCCGAAATAATTGAAAGTGGCCTTCTCCATTTGTGGGTGATATGACGCATGATTCCTTGCTGTGGGACCTCTTTCCTCTGTCTGGGTGCTGGGCCGAAATAACTGAAAGTGGCCTTCTCCAGTGGTGGGTGATATGACGCATGATTCCTTGCTGTGGGACCTCTCTCCTCTGTATGGGTGCTTGGCCAAAATAACTGAAAGTGGCCTTCTCCAGTGGTGGGTGATATGACGCATGATTCCTTGCTGTGGGACCTCTCTCCTCTGTCTGGGTGCTGTGGCCGAAATAACTGAAAGTGGCCTTCTCCGGTGGTGGGTGATATGACGCATGATTCCTTGCTGTGGGACCTCTCCTCTGTCTGGGTGCTGGGCCGAAATAACTGAAAGTGGCCTTCTCCAGTGGTGGGTGATATGACGCATGATTCCTTGCTGTGGGACCTCTCCTCTGTCTGGGTGCTAAGTCGAAAAACTCAAAGTGGCCTTCTCCGGTGGTGGGTGAAATGACGCATGATTCCTTGCTGTGGGACCTCTCTCCTCTATTTGGGTGCTGGGCCGAAATAACTGAAAGTGGCCTTCTCCAGTGGTGGGTGATATGACGCATGATTCCTTGCTGTGGGACCTCTCTCCTCGGTCTGTGTGCCTGGCCGAAATAACTGAAAGTGGCCTTCTGCAGTGGTGGGTGATATGACGCACGATTCCTTGCTGTGGGACCTCTCTCCTCTGTCTGGGTGCTGGGGCCGAAATAACTGAAAGTGGCCTTCTCCAGTGGTGGGTGATATGACGCATGATTCCTTGCTGTGGGACCTCTCTCCTCTGTCTGGGTGTTAGGCCGGAATAACTGAAAGTGGCCTTCTCCAGTAGTGGGTGATATGACGCATGATTCCTTGCTGTGGGACCTCTCGCCTCGGTCTGGGTGATTGGCCTAAATAACTGAAAGTGGCCTTATCCAGTGGTGGGTGATATGACGCATGATTTCTTGCTGTGGGACCTCTCTCCTCGGTCTGGGTGCCTGGCCTAAATAACTGAAAGTGGCCTTCTCCAGTGGTGGGTGATATGACGCATGATTCCCTTGCTGTGGGACCTCTCTCTGTCTGGGTGGTGGGAAATAAATAACTGAAAGTGGCCTTCTCCAGTGGTGGGTGATATGACGCATGATTCCTTGCTGTGGGACCTTCTCCTCGGTCTGGGTGCCTGGCCTAAATAACTGAAAGTGGCCTTCTCCAGTGGTGGGTTATATGACGCATGATTCCTTGCTGTGAGACCTCTCCTCGGTCTGGGTGCCTGGGCCGGAATAACTGAAAGTGGCCTTCTCCAGTGGTGGGTGATATTACGCATGATTCCTTTCTGTGGGACCTCTCCTCTGTCTGGGTGCTGTGGCGAAATAACTGAAAGTGGCCTTCTCCGGTGGTGGGTGATATGACGCATGATTCCTTGCTGTGGGACCTCTCTCCTCTGTCTGGGTGCTGGGCCGAAATAACTGAAAGTGGCCTTCTCCAGTGGTGGGTGATATGACGCATGATTCCTTGCTGTGGGACCTCTCTCCTCTGTCTGGGTGCTGAGGCCGAAATAACTGAAAGTGGCCTTCTCCGGTGGTGGGTGATATGACGCATGATTCCTTGCTGTGGGACCTCTCTCCTCGGACTGGTTGCCTGGCCTAAATAACTGAAAGTGGCCTTCTCCAGTGGTGGGTGATATTACGCATGATTCCTTGCTGTGGGACCTCTCTCCTCTGTCTGGGTGGTGGGACATAAATAACTAAGAGTGGCCTTCTTCGGTGGTGGGTGATATGACGCATGATTCCTTGCTGTGGGACCTCTCTCCTCTGTCTGGGTGGTGGGGCATAAATAACTCAAAGTGGCTTCTCCGGTGGTGGGTGATATGACGCATGATTCCTTGCTGTGGGACCTCTCTCTTCTGTCTGGGTGCTGGGGCCGAAATAACTCAAAGTGGCCTTCTCGGTGGTGGGTGATATGACGCATGATTCCTTGCTGTGGGACCTCTCTCCTCTGTCTGGGTGCTGGGGCCGAAATAACTGAAAGTGGCCTTCTCCAGTGGTGGGTGATATGACCCATGATTTCTTGCTGTGGGACCTCTCTCCTCTTTCTGGGTGCTGGGGCCGAAATAACTGAAAGTGGCCTTCTCCGGTGGTGTGTGATATGACGCATGATTCCTTGCTGTGGGACCTCTCTCCTCGGACTGGTTGCCTGGCCTAAATAACTGAAAGTGGCCTTCTCCAGTGGTGGGTGATATGACGCATGATTCCTTGCTGTGGGACCTCTCTCCTCTGTCTGGGTGCTTGGCCAAAATAACTGAAAGTGGCCTTCTCCAGTGGTGGGTGATATGACGCATGATTCCTTGCTGTGGGACCTCTCTCCTCTGTCTGGGTGCTGTGGCCGAAATAACTGAAAGTGGCCTTCTCCGGTGGTGGGTGATATGACGCATGATTCCTTGCTGTGGGACCTCTCTCCTCGGTCTGGGTGCCTGGCCGGAATAACTGAAAGTGGCCTTCTACAGTGGTGGGTGATATTACGCATGATTCCTTGCTGTGGGACCTCTCTCCTCTGTCTGGGTGGTGGGACATAAATAACTAAGAGTGGCCTTCTTCGGTGGTGGGTGATATGGACGCATGATTCCTTGCTGTGGGACCTCTCTCTCTGTCTGGGTGGTGGGGCATAAATAACTCAAAGTGGCCTTCTCCGGTGGTGGGTGATATGACGCATGATTCCTTGCTGTGGGACCTCTCTTCTGTCTGGGTGCTGGGGCCGAAATAACTCAAAGTGGCCTTCTCTGGTGGTGGGTGATATGACGCATGATTCCTTGCTGTGGGACCTCTCTCCTCTGTCTGGGTGCTGGGGCTGAAATAACTGAAAGTGGCCTTCTTCAGTGGTGGGTGATATGACCCAAGATTTCTTGCTGTGGGACCTCTCTCCTCTTTCTGGGTGCTAGGACCGAAATAACTGAAAGTGGCCTTCTCCGGTGGTGTGTGATATGACGCATGATTCCTTGCTGTGGGACCTCTCTCCTCGGACTGGTTGCCTGGCCTAAATAAATGAAAGTGGCCTTCTCCAGTGGTGGGTGATATGACGCATGGCTCCTTGCTGTGGGACCTCTCTCTCTGTCTGGGTGCTGGGGCCTGAAATAACTGAAAGTGGCCTTCTCCAGTGGTGGGTGATATGACTCATGATTCCTTGCTGTGAGACCTGTCTCCTCTGTCTGGGTGCTGGGGCCGAAATAACTGAAAGTGGCCTTCTCCAGTGGTGGGTGATATGACGCATGATTCCTTGCTGTGGGACCTCTCTCCTCTGTCTGGGTGCTGGGGCCGAAATATTTCAAAGTGGCCTTCTCCGGTGGTGGGTGATATGACACATGATTCCTTGCTGTGGGACCTCTCTCCTCTGTCTGGGTGGTGGGACATAAATAACTGAAAGTGGCCTTCTCAGTGGTGGGTGAAATGACGCATGATTCCTTGCTGTGGGACCTCTCTCCTCTGTCTGGGTGCTGAGGCATAAATAACTCAAAGTGGCCTTCTCCGGTGGTGTGTGATATGACACATGATTCCTTGCTGTGGGACCTCTCTCCTCGGTCTGGGTGCCTGGCCTAAATAACTGAAAGTGGCCTTCTCCAGTGGTGGGTGATATGACTCATGATTCCTTGCTGTGAGACCTCTCTCCTCTGTCTGGGTGCTGGGGTCGAAATAACTGAAAGTGGCCTTCTCCGGTGGTGGGTGATATGACGCATGATTCCTTGCTGTGGGACCTCTTTCCTCTGTCTGGGTGCTGGGCCAAAATAACTGAAAGTGGCCTTCTCCAGTGGTGGGTGATATGACGCATGATTCCTTGCTGTGGGACCTCTCTCCTCTGTCTGGGTGCTGGGCCAAAATAACTGAAAGTGGCCTTCTCCAGTGGTGGGTGATATGACGCATGATTCCTTGCTGTAGGACCCTCTCCTCGGTCTGGGTGCCTGGCCGAAATAACTGAAAGTGGCCTTCTGCAGTGGTGGGTGATATGACGCACGATTCCTTCCTGTGGGACCTCTCTCTCTGTCTGGGTGCTGGGGCCGAAATAACTGAAAGTGGCCTTCTCCAGTGGTGGGTGATATGACGCATGATTCCTTGCTGTGGGACCTCTCTCCTCTGTCTGGGTGCTAGGCCGGAATAACTGAAAGTGGCCTTCTCCAGTAGTGGGTGATATGACGCATGATTCCTTGCTGTGGGACCTCTCGCCTCGGTCTGGGTGATTGGCCTAAATAACTGAAAGTGGCCTTCTCCAGTGGTGGGTGATATGACGCATGATTTCTTGCTGTGGGACCTCTCTCCTCGGTCTGGGTGCCTGGCCTAAATAACTGAAAGTGGCCTTCTCCAGTGGTGGGTGATATGACGCATGATTCCTTGCTGTGGGACCTTCTCCTCTGTCTGGGTGGTGGGAAATAAATAACTGAAAGTGGCCTTCTCCAGTGGTGGGTGATATGACGCATGATTCCTTGCTGTGGGACCTCTCTCCTCGGTCTGGGTGCCTGGCCTAAATAACTGAAAGTGGCCTTCTCCAGTGGTGGGTTATATGACGCATGATTCCTTGCTGTGGGACCTCTCTCTCGGTCTGGGTGCCTGGCCGGAATAACTGAAAGTGGCCTTCTACAGTGGTGGGTGATATTACGCATGATTCCTTGCTGTGGGACCTCTCTCCTCTGTCTGGGTGGTGGGACATAAATAACTAAGAGTGGCCTTCTTCGGTGGTGGGTGATATGACGATGATTCCTTGCTGTGGGACCTCTCCTCTGTCTGGGTGGTGGGGCATAAATAACTCAAAGTGGCCTTCTCCGGTGGTGGGTGATATGACGCATGATTCCTTGCTGTGGGACCTCTCTCTCTGTCTGGGTGCTGGGACCGAAATAACTCAAAGTGGCCTTCTCTGGTGGTGGGTGATATGACGCATGATTCCTTGCTGTGGACCTCTCTCCTCTGTCTGGGTGCTGGGGCCAGAAATAACTGAAAGTGGCCTTCTCCAGTGGTGGGTGATATGACCCAAGATTTCTTGCTGTGGGACCTCTCCTCTTTCTGGGTGCTGGGGCCGAAATAACTGAAAGTGGCCTTCTCCGGTGGTGTGTGATATGACGCATGATTCCTTGCTGTGGGACCTCTCTCCTCGGACTGGTTGCCTGAAATGACTGAAAGTGGCCTTCTCCGGTGGTGTGTGGTATGCCACATGATTCCTTGCTGTGGGACCTCTCTCCTCGGTCTGGGTGCCTGGCCTAAATAACTGAAAGTGGCCTTCTCCAGTGGTGGGTGATATGACTCATGATTCCTTGCTGTGGGACCTCTCTCTTCTGTCTAAGTGCTGGGGCTGAAATAACTGAAAGTGGCCTTCTCCAGTGGTGGGTGATATGACTCATGATTCCTTGCTGTGAGACCTGTCTCCTCTGTCTGGGTGCTGAGGCAGAATAACTGAAAGTGGCCTTCTCCAGTGGTGGGTGATATGACGCATGATTCCTTGCTGTGGGACCTCTCTCTCTGTCTGGGTGCTGGGGCCGAAATAACTGAAAGTGGCCTTCTCCAGTGGTGGGTGATATGACGCATGATTCCTTGCTGTGGACCTCTCTCCTCTGTCTGGGTGCTGGGGCATAAATATCTCAAAGTGGCCTTCTCCGGTGGTGGAGTGATATGACACATGATTCCTGCTGTGGGACCTCTCTCTCTGTCTGGGTGGTGGGACATAAATAACTGAAAGTGGCCTTCTCAGTGGTGGGTGAAATGACGCATGATTCCTTGCTGTGGGACCCTCTCCTCTGTCTGGGTGCTGGGGCCGAAATAACTCAAAGTGGCCTTCTCCGGTGGTGTGTGATATGACACATGATTCCTTGCTGTGGGACCTCTCTCCTCGGTCTGGGTGCCTGGCCTAAATAACTGAAAGTGGCCTTCTCCAGTGGTGGGTGATATGACTCATGATTCCTTGCTGTGAGACCTCTCCTCTGTCTGGGTGCTGGGGTCGAAATAACTGAAAGTGGCCTTCTCCGGTGGTGGGTGATATGACGCATGATTCCTTGCTGTGGGACCTCTTTCCTCTGTCTGGGTGCTGGGCCAAAATAACTGAAAGTGGCTTTCTCCAGTGGTGGGTGATATGACGCATGATTCCTTGCTGTGGGACCTCTCTCCTCTGTCTGGGTGCTGGGCCAAAATAACTGAAAGTGGCCTTCTCCAGTGGTGGGTGATATGACGCATGATTCCTTGCTGTGGGACCTCTCCTCTGTCTGGGTGCTGGGCCGAAATAACTGAAAGTGGCCTTCTCAGTGGTGGGTGATATGACGCATGATTCCTTGCTGTGGACCCTCTCCTCTGTCTGGGTGCTGGGGCCGAAATAACTCAAAGTGGCCTTCTCGGTGGTGGGTGATATGACACATGATTCCTTGCTGTGGGACCTCTCTCCTCTGTCTGGGTGGTGGGACATAAATAACTGAAAGTGGCCTTCTCCAGTGGTGGGTGAAATGACGATGATTCCTTGCTGTGGACCTCTCTCCTCTATTTGGGTACTGGGCTGAAATAACTGAAAGTGGCCTTCTCCAGTGGTGGGTGATATGACGCATGATTCCTTGCTGTGGGACCTCTCTCCTCTGTCTGGGTGCTGGGCTGAAATAACTGAAAGTGGCCTTCTCCAGTGGTGGGTGATATGACGCATGATTCCTTGCTGTGGGACCTCTCTCCTCGGTCTGGGTGCCTGGCCTAAATAACTGAAAGTGGCCTTCTGCAGTGGTGGGTGATATGACGCATGATTCCTTGCTGTGGGACCTTCTCCTCTGTCTGGGTGCTGGGCCGAAATAACTGAAAGTGGCCTTCTCCAGTGGTGGGTGATATGACTCATGATTCCTTGCTGTGAGACCTGTCTCCTCTGTCTGGGTGCTGGGGCCGAAATAACTGAAAGTGGCCTTCTCCAGTGGTGGGTGATATGACGCATGATTCCTTGCTGTGGGACCTCTCTCCTCTGTCTGGGTGCTGGGGCCGAAATATTTCAAAGTGGCCTTCTCCGGTGGTGGGTGATATGACACATGATTCCTTGCTGTGGGACCTCTCTCCTCTGTCTGGGTGGTGGGACATAAATAACTGAAAGTGGCCTTCTCTAGTGGTGGGTGAAATGACGCATGATTCCTTGCTGTGGGACCCTCTCCTCTGTCTGGGTGCTAAATGCCAAATAACTCAAAGTGGCCTTCTCCGGTGGTGTGTGATATGACACATGATTCCTTGCTGTGGGACCTCTCTCCTCGGTCTGGGTGCCTGGCCTAAATAACTGAAAGTGGCCTTCTCCAGTGGTGGGTGATATGACTCATGATTCCTTGCTGTGAGACCTCTCCCTCTGTCTGGGTGCTGGGGTCGAAATAACTGAAAGTGGCCTTCTCCGGTGGTGGGTGATATGACGCATGATTCCTTGCTGTGGGACCTCTTTCCTCTGTCTGGGTGCTGGGCCAAAATAACTGAAAGTGGCTTTCTCCAGTGGTGGGTGATATGACGCATGATTCCCTGCTGTGGGACCTCTCTCCTCTGTCTGGGTGCTGGGCCAAAATAACTGAAAGTGGCCTTCTCCAGTGGTGGGTGATATGACGCATGATTCCTTGCTGTGGGACCTCTCTCCTCTGTCTGGGTGCTGGACCTAAATAACTGAAAGTGGCCTTCTCCAGTGGTGGGTGATATGACGCATGATTCCTTGCTGTGGGACCTCTCTCCTCTGTCTGGGTGCTGGGGCTGAAATTACTCAAAGTGGCCTCTCTGGTGGTGGGTGATATGACACATGATTCCTTGCTGTGGGACCTCTCTCCTCTGTCTGGGTGGTGGGACATAAATAACTGAAAGTGGCCTTCTAGTGGTGGGTGAAATGACGCATGATTCCTTGCTGTGGGACCTCTCTCCTATTTGGGTACTGGGCCGAAATAACTGAAAGTGGCCTTCTCCGTGGTGGGTGATATGACGCATGATTCCTTGCTGTGGGACCTCTCTCTCTGTCTGGGTGCTGGGCTGAAATAACTGAAAGTGGCCTTCTCTCCAGTGGTGGGTGATATGACGCATGATTCCTTGCTGTGGGACCTCTCTCCTCGGTCTGGGTGCCTGGCCTAAATAACTGAAAGTGGCCTCTGCAGTGGTGGGTGATATGACGCATGATTCCTTGCTGTGGGACCTTCTCCTCTGTCTGGGTGCTACCGAAATAACTGAAAGTGGCCTTCTCCAGTGGTGGGTGATATGACGCATGATTCCTTGCTGTGGACCTCTCTCTCTGTCTGGGTGCTGGGCCAAAATAACTGAAAGTGGCCTTCTCCGTGATGTGTGATATGACGCATGATTCCTTGCTGTGGGACCTCTCTCTGGTCTGGTTGCCTGGCCTAAATAAATGAAAGTGGCCTTCTCAGTGGTGGGGTGATATGACGCATGATTCCTTGCTGTGGGACCTCTCTCCTCTGTCTGGATGCTGGGGCATAAATAACTTAAAGTGGCCTTTCTCCAGTGGTGGGTGATATGACGCATGATTCCTTGCTGTGGGACCTCTCTTCTGTCTGGGTGCTGGGCCAAAATAACTGAAAGTGGCCTTCTCCAGTGGTGGGTGATATGGCGCATGATTCCTTGCTGTGGGACCTCTCTCTGTCTGGTGCTGGCCGAAATAACTTAAAGTGGCCTTCTCCGGTGGTGGGTGATATGACGCATGATTCCTTGCTGTGGGACCTCTCCTCTGTCTGGGTGGTGGGGCATAAATAACTGAAAGTGGCCTTCTCCAGTGGTGGGTGATATGACGCATGATTCCTTGCTGTGGGACCTCTCCTCTGTCTGGGTGCTGGGCCGAAATAACTCAAAGTGGCCTTCTCCGGTGGTGGGTGATATGACGCATGATTCCTTGCTGTGGGACCTCTCTCCTCTGTCTGGGTGCTGGGGCTGAAATAACTGAAAGTGGCCTTCTCCGGTGGTGGGTGATATGACGCATGATTCCTTGCTGTGGGACCTCTCTCCTCTGTCTGGGTGCTGGGACATAAATAACTGTAAGTGGCCTTCTCTAGTGGTGGGTGATATGGCTCATGATTCCTTGCTGTGGGACCTCTCTCCTCTGTCTGGGTGCTGGGGCCGAAATAATTGAAAGTGGCCTTCTCCAGTGGTGGGTGATATGACGCATGATTCCTTGCTGTGGGACCTCTTCCTCTGTCTGGGTGCTGGGCCGAAATAACTGAAAGTGGCCTTCTCCAGTGGTGGGTGATATGACGATGATTCCTTGCTGTGGGACCTCTCTCCTCTGTATGGGTGCTTGGCCGAAATAACTGAAAGTACCTTCCAGTGGTGGGTGATATGACGCATGATTCCTTGCTGTGGGACCTCTCCTCTGTCTGGGTGCTGTGGCCGAAATAACTCGAAAGTGGCCTTCTCCGGTAGTGGGTGATATGACGATGATTCCTTGCTGTGGGACCTCTCCCTCTGTCTGGGTGTTAGGAATAAATAACTGAAAGTGGCCTCTCCAGTGGTGGGTGAGATGACGCATGATTCCTTGCTGTGGGACCTCTCTCCTCTGTCTGGGTGCTGGGGCCGAAAAACTCAAAGTGGCCTTCTCCGGTGGTGGGTGAAATGACGCATGATTCCTTGCTGTGGGACCTCTCTCCTCTGTCTGGGTGCTGGGCCAAATAACTGAAAGTGGCCTTCTCCAGTGGTGGGTGATATGACGCATGATTCCTTGCTGTGGGACCTCTCTCCTCGGTCTGGGTGCCTGGGCCGAAATAACTGAAAGTGGCCTTCTGCAGTGGTGGGTGATATGGACGCACGATTCCTGCTGTGGGACCTCTCCCTCTGTCTGGGTGCTGGGCCGATGAAATAACTGAAAGTGGCCTTCTCCGGTGGTGGGTGATATGACGCATGATTCCTTGCTGTGGGACCTTCTCCTCTGTCTGGGTGCTGAGGCCGAAATAACTGAAAGTGGCCTTCTCCAGTGGTGGGTGATATGAGCGCATGATTCCTTGCTGTGGGACCTCTCTCCTCGTGTCTGGGTGCATGGGGCCGAAATAACTGAAAGTGGCCTTCTCCAGTGGTGGGTGATATGACGCATGATTTCCTTGCTGTGGGACCTCTCTCCTCGGTCTGGGTGCCTGGCCTAAATAACTGAAAGTGGCCTTCTCCAGTGGTGGGTGATATGACGCATGATTCCTTGCTGTGGGACCCTCTCCTCTGTCTGGGTGCTGGGGCTGAAATAACTGAAAGTGGCCTTCTCCAGTGGTGGGTGATATGACGCATGATTCCTTGCTGTGGGACCTCTCTCCTCGGTCTGGGTAGCCTGGCCTAAATAACTGAAAGTGGCCTTCTCCGGTGGTGGGTGATATGACGCATGATTCCTTGCTGTGAGACCTCTCTCTCCTCGGTCTGGGTGCCTGGCCGAAATAACTGAAAGTGGCCTTCTCCGGTGGTGGGTGATATGTACGCATGATTCCTTGCTGTGGACCTCTCTCCTCTGTCTGGGTGCTGGGCCGAAATAACTGAAAGTGGCCTTCTCAGTGGTTGGGTGATATGACGCATGATTCCTTGCTGTGGGACCTCTCTCCTCTGTCATGGGTGCTGGGCCGAAATAACTGAAAGTGGCCTTCTCCAGTGGTGGGTGATATGACGATGATTCCTTGCTGTGGGACCTCTCTCCTCTGTCTGGGTGCTGGGCCGAAATAACTGAAAGTGGCCTTCTCCGGTGGTGTGTGATATGACGTATGATTCCTTGCTGTGGGACCTCTCTCCTCGGTCTGGGTGCCTGGGGCCTAAATAACTGAAAAGTGGCCTTCTCCAGTGGTGGGTGATATGTACGCATGATTCCTTGCTATGGGACCTCTCTCCCTCTGTCTGGGTGGTGGGGCATAAATAACTGAAAGTAGGCCTTCTCCGGTGTGTGGGTGATATGACGCATGACTCCTTGCTGTGGGACCTCTCTCTTCTGTCTGGGTGCTGGGGCAGAAATAACTCAAAGTGGCTTCTCCAGTGGTGGGTGATATGACGCATGATTCCTTGCTGTGGGACCTCTCTCCTCTGTCTGGGCTGGGCGATGAAATAACTGAAAGTGGCCTTCTCCGGTGGTGGGGTGATATGACGCATGATTCCTTGCTGTGGGACCTCTCTCCTCTGTCTGGGTGCTGGGGCACAAATAACTGAAAGTGGCCTTCTCCAGTGGTGGGTGATATGACCCATGATTCCTTGCTGTGGGACCTCTCTCCTCTGTCTGGGTGCTGGGGCGAAATAACTGAAAGTGGCCTTCTCCAGTGGTGGGTGATATGACGCATGATTCCTTGCTGTGGGACCTCTCTCTCTGTCTGGGTGCTGGGCCTAAATAACTGAAAGTGGCCTTCTCCAGTGGTGGGTGATATGACGCATGATTCCTTGCTGTGGGACCTCTCTCCTCTGTCTGGGTGCTGGGGCCAAAATAACTGAAAGTGGCCTTCTCCAGTGGTGGGTGATATGGACGCATGATTCCTTGCTGTGGGACCTCTCTCTCTCCTCTGTCTGGGTGCTGTGGCCAAATAACTGAAAGTGGCCTTCTCCAGTGGTGGGTGATATGACGCATGATTCCTTGCTGTGGGACCTCTCTCCTCTGTCTGGGTGCTGGGCCGAAATAACTGAAAGTGGCCTTCTCCAGTGGTGGGTGATATGACGCATGATTCCTTGCTGTGGGACCTCCTCCTCTGTCTGGGTGCTAGGGCTGAAATAACTCAAAGTGGCCTTCTCCGGTGGTGGGTGAAATGACGCATGATTCCTTGCTGTGGGACCTCTCTCCTCTATTTGGGTGCTGGGACGTAAATAACTGAAAGTGGCCTTCTCCAGTGGTGGGTGATATGACGCATGATTCCTTGCTGTGGGACCTCTCCCTCGGTCTGGGTGCCTGGCCGAAATAACTGAAAGTGGCCTTCTGCAGTGGTGGGTGATATGACGCATGATTCCTTGCTGTGGGACCTCTCTCCTCTGTCTGGGTGCTGGGGCCGAAATAACTGAAAGTGGCCTTCTCCAGTGGTGGGTGATATGACGCATGATTCCTTGCTGTGGGACCTCTCTCCTCTGTCTGGGTGCTAGGCCAGAAATAACTGAAAGTGGCCTTCTCCAGTGGTGGGTGATATGACGCATGATTCCTTGCTGTGGGACCTCTGCCTCTGTCTGGGTGCTGTGGCCGAAATAACTGAAAGTGGCCTTCTCCAGTGGTGGGTGATATGACGCATGATTCCTTGCTGTGGGACCTCTCTCCTCGGTCTGGGTGCTTGGCCTAAATAACTGAAAGTGGCCTTCTCCAGTGGTGGGTGATATGACGCATGATTCCTTGCTGTGGGACCTCTCTCCTCTGTCTGGGTGCTGGGACAATAAATAACTGAAAGTGGCCTTCTCCGGTGGTGGGTGATATGACGATGATTCCTTGCTGTGGACCTCTCTCCTCGGTCTGGGTGCCTGGGCTAAATAACTGAAAGTGGCCTTCTCCAGTGGTGGGTTATATGACGCATGATTCCTTGCTGTGGGACCTCTCCTCGGTCTGGGTGCCTGGGCCGGAAATAACTGAAAGTGGCCTTCTCCAGTGGTGGGTGATATGACGCATGATTCCTTGCTGTGGGACCTCTCCTCTGTTCTGGGTGCTGGGACGAAATAACTGAAAGTGGCCTTCTCCAGTGGTGGGTGATATGACGCATGATTCCTTGCTGTGGGACCTCTCTCTCTGTCTGGGTGCTAGGCCGAAATAACTGAAAGTGGCCTTCTCCAGTGGTGGGTGATATGACGCATGATTCCTTGCTGTGGGACCTCTCTCCTCTGTCTGGGTGCTAGAGCGAAATAACTGAAAGTGGCCTTCTCCGGTGGTGGGTGATATGACGCATGATTCCTTGCTGTGGGACCTCTCTCCTCGGTCTGGGTGCCTGGGCCGAAATAACTGAAAGTGGCCTTCTCCAGTGGTGGGTGATATGACGCATGATTCCTTGCTGTGGGACCTCTCTCCTCTGTCTGGGTGGTGGGACCTAAATAACTGAAAGTGGCCTTCTCCAGTGGTGGGTGATATGACGCATGATTCCTTGCTGTGGACCTCTCTCCTCGGTCTGGCTGCTGGCCTAAATAACTGAAAGTGGCCTTCTCCAGTGGTGGGGTGATATGACGCATGATTCCTTGCTGTGGACCTCTCTCCTCTGTCTGGGTGCTGGGGCCGAAATAACTGAAAGTGGCCTTCTCCAGTGGTGGGTGATATGACGCATGATTCCTTGCTGTGGGACCTCTCTCTCTGTCTGGGTGCTGGGCCATAAATAACTGAAAGTGGCCTTCTCCAGTGGTGGGTGATATGACGCATGATTCCTTGCTGTGGGACCTCTCTCCTCTGTCTGGGTGCTGGGCCGAAATAACTGAAAGTGGCCTTCTCCAGTGGTGGGTGATATGACGCATGATTCCTTGCTGTGGGACCTCTCTCCTCGGTCTGGGTGCCTGGCCTAAATAACTGAAAGTGGCCTTCTCCAGTGGTGGGTGATATGACGCATGATTCCTTGCTGTGGGACCTCTCCTCTGTCTGGGTGCTGGGGCCGAAATAACTGAAAGTGGCCTTCTCCAGTGGTGGGTGATATGACGCATGATTCCTTGCTGTGGGACCTCTCTCCTCTGTCTGGGTGCTGGGGCCTAAATAACTGAAAGTGGCCTTCTCCGGTGGTGGGTGATATGACGCATGATTCCTTGCTGTGGGACCTCTCTCCTCTGTCTGGGTGCTGGGGCCGAAATAACTGAAAGTGGCCTTCTCCAGTGGTGGGTGATATGACGCATGATTCCTTGCTGTGGGACCTCTCTCCTCTGTCTGGGTGCTGGGCCAAAATAACTGAAAGTGGCCTTCTCCAGTGGTGGGTGATATGACGCATGATTCCTTGCTGTGGGACCTCTCTCCTCTGTCTAGGTGCTGGGATAAATAACTGAAAGTGGCCTTCTCCGTGGTGGGTGATATGACGCGCATGATTCCTTGCTGTGGGACCTCTCTCCTCAGTCTGAGTGGCCTGGCCTAAATAACTGAAAGTGGCCTTCTCAGTGGTGGGTGATATGACGCATGATTCCTTGCTGTGGGACCTCTCTCCTCTGTCTGGGTGCTGGGGCCGAAATAACTGAAAGTGGCCTTCTCCAGTGGTGGGTGATATGACGCATGATTCCCTTGCTGTGGACCTCTCCCTCTGTCTGGGTGCTGGGCCGAAATAACTGAAAGTGGCCTTCTCCAGTGGTGGGTGATATGACGCATGATTCCTTGCTGTGGGACCTCTCTCCTCTGTCTGGGTGCTGGGCCTAAATAACTGAAAGTGGCCTTCTCCAGTGGTGGGTGATATGACGCATGATTCCTTGCTGTGGGACCTCTCTCCTCTGTCTGGGTGCTGGGGCCGAAATAACTGAAAGTGGCCTTCTCCGGTGGTGGGTGATATGACGCATGATTCCTGCTGTGGGACCTCTCTCCTCTGTCTGGGTGCTGGGCCGAAATAACTGAAAGTGGCCTTCTCCAGTGGTGGGTGATATGACGCATGATTCCTTGCTGTGGGACCTCTCTCCTCGGTCTGGGTGCCTGGCCTAAATAACTGAAAGTGGCCTTCTCCAGTGGTGGGTGATATGACGCATGATTCCTTGCTGTGGGACCTCTCTCCTCTGTCTGGGTGCTGGGCTAAATAACTGAAAGTGGCCTTCTCCAGTGGTGGGTGATATGACGATGATTCCTTGCTGTGGGACCTCTCTCCTCTGTCTGGGTGCTGGGCCGAAATAACTGAAAGTGGCCTTCTCCAGTGGTGGGTGATATGACGCATGATTCCTTGCTGTGGGACCTCTCTCCTCGGTCTGGGTGCCTGGGCCAAATAACTGAAAGTGGCCTTCTCAGTGGTGGGTGATATGACGCATGATTCCTTGCTGTGGGACCTCTCTCCTCTGTCTGGGTGCTGGGACATGAAATAACTGAAAGTGGCCTTCTCCAGTGGTGGGTGATATGACGCATGATTCCTTGCTGTGGGACCTCTCTCCTCTGTCTGGGTGCTAGGCCATAAATAACTGAAAGTGGCCTTCTCCAGTGGTGGGTGATATGACGCATGATTCCCTGCTGTGGGACCTCTCTCCTCTGTCTGGGTGCTGGGCCGAAATAACTGAAAGTGGCCTTCTCCAGTGGTGGGTGATATGACGCATGATTCCTTGCTGTGGGACCTCTCTCCTCTGTCTGGGTGCTGGGCCGAAATAACTGAAAGTGGCCTTCTCCAGTGGTGGGTGATATGACGCATGATTCCTTGCTGTGGACCTCTCTCCTCTGTCTGGGTGCTGGGACATAAATAACTGAAAGTGGCCTTCTCCAGTGGTGGGTGATATGACGCATGATTCCTTGCTGTGGGACCCTCTCTCCTCGGTCTGGGTGCCTGGCCTAAATAACTGAAAGTGGCCTTCTCCAGTGGTGTGGGTGATATGACGCATGATTCCTTGCTGTGGGACCTCTCTCCTCGGTCTGGGTGCTGGGCTAAATAACTGAAAGTGGCCTTCTCCAGTGGTGGGTGATATGACGCCATGATTCCTTGCTGTGGGACCTCTCTCCTCTGTCTGGGTGGCGGGACATAAATAACTGAAAGTGGCCTTCTCCAGTGGTAGGGTGATATGACGCATGATTCCTCTGCTGTGGGACCTCTCTCTCCTGTCTGGGTGCTGGGAGCAATGCAAATAACTGAAAGTGGCCTTCTCCGGTGGTGGGTGATATGACGCATGATTCCTTGCTGTGGGACCTCTTCCTCTGTCTGGGTGCTGGGGCCGAAATAACTGAAAGTGGCCTTCTCCAGTGGTGGGTGATATGACGCATGATTCCTTGCTGTGGGACCTCTCCTCTGTTCTGGGTGCTGGGGCCGAAATAACTGAAAGTGGCCTTCTCCAGTGGTGGGTGATATGACGCATGATTCCTTGCTGTGGGACCTCTCTCCTCTGGTCTGGGTGCTGGCCAAAATAACTGAAAGTGGCCTTCCAGTGGTGGGTGATATGACGCATGGTTCCTTGCTGTGGACCTCTCTCTCTGTCTGGGTGCTGGGAGCCTGAAATAACTGAAAGTGGCCTTCTCCAGTGGTGGGGTGATATGACTCATGATTCCTTGCTGTGAGACCTGTCTCCTCTGTCTGGGTGCTGGGGCCGAAATAACTGAAAGTGGCCTTCTCCAGTGGTGGGTGATATGACGCATGATTCCTTGCTGTGGGACCTCTCCTCTGTCTGGGTGCTGGGACGAAATAACTCAAAGTGGCCTTCTCCGGTGGTGGGTGATATGACGCATGATTCCTTGCTGTGGGACCTCTCTCTCTGTCTGGGTGCGTGGGACATAAATAACTGAAAGTGGCCTTCTCCAGTGGTGGGTGAAATGACGCATGATTCCTTGCTGTGGGACCTCTCTCTCTGTCTGGGTGCTGGGGCATAAATAACTGAAAGTGGCCTTCTCCGGTGGTGGGTGATATGACGCATGATTCCTTGCTGTGGGACCTCTCCTCTGTCTGGGTGCTGGGCCTAAATAACTGAAAGTGGCCTTCTCCAGTGGTGGGTGATATGACGTATGATTCCTTGCTGTGAGACCCTCTCCTCTGTCTGGGTGCTGGGGTCGAAATAACTGAAAGTGGCCTTCTCCAGTGGTGGGTGATATGACGCATGATTCCTTGCTGTGGGACCTCTCTCCTCTGTCTGGGTGCTGGGCCAAAATAACTGAAAGTGGCCTTCTCCAGTGGTGGGTGATATGACGCATGATTCCTGCTGTGGGACCTCTCTCCTCTGTCTGGGTGCTGGGCCAAAATAACTGAAAGTGGCCTTCTCCAGTGGTGGGTGATATGACGCATGATTCCTTGCTGTGGGACCTCTCCCTCTGTCTGGGTGCTGGGCCGAAATAACTGAAAGTGGCCTTCTCCAGTGGTGGGTGATATGACGCATGATTCCTTGCTGTGGGACCTCTCTCCTCTGTCTGGGTGCTGGGGCCGAAATAACTCGAAAGTGGCCTTCTCCGGTGGTGGGTGATATGACGCATGATTCCTTGCTGTGGGACCTCTCCCTCTGTCTGGGTGGTGGGACATAAATAACTGAAAGTGGCCTTCTCCAGTGGTGGGTGAAATGACGCATGATTCCTTGCTGTGGGACCTCTCTCTCTGTCTGGGTACTGGGCCGAAATAACTGAAAGTGGCCTTCTCCAGTGGTGGGTGATATGACGCATGATTCCTTGCTGTAGGACCTCTCTCCTCTGTCTGGGTGCTGGCTGAAATAACTGAAAGTGGCCTTCTCCAGTGGTGGGTGATATGACGCATGATTCCTTGCTGTGGGACCTCTCTCCTCGGTCTGGGTGCCTGGCCTAAATAACTGAAAGTGGCCTTCTGCAGTGGTGGGTGATATGACGCATGATTCCTTGCTGTGGGACCTCTCTCCTCTGTCTGGGTGCTGGGCCGAAATAACTGAAAGTGGCCTTCTCCAGTGGTGGGTGATATGACTCATAATTCCTTGCTGTGAGACCTGTCTCCTCTGTCTGGGTGCTGAGGCCGAAATAACTGAAAGTGGCCTTCTCCAGTGGTGGGTGATATGACGCATGATTCCTTGCTGTGGGACCTCTCTCCTCTGTCTGGGTGCTGGGGCCGATAAATATTTCAAAGTGGCCTTCTCGGTGGTGGGTGATATGACACATGATTCCTTGCTGTGGGACCTCTCTCCTCTGTCTGGGTGGTGGGACATAAATAACTGAAAGTGGCCTTCTCTAGTGGTGGGTGAAATGACGCATGATTCTTGCTGTGGGACCTCTCTCCTCTGTCTGGGTGCTGGGGCCAGAAATAACTCAAAGTGGCCTTCTCCGGTGGTGTGTGATATGACGCATGATTCCCTTGCTGTGGGACCTCTCTCTCGGTCTGGGTGCCTGGCCTAAATAACTGAAAGTGGCCTTCTCCAGTGGTGGGTGATATGACTCATGATTCCTTGCTGTGAGACTCTCTCTCCTCTGTCTGGGTGCTGAGGCTCGAAATAACTGAAAGTGGCCTTCTCCGGTGGTGGGTGATATGACGCATGATTCCTTGCTGTGGGACCTCTTTCCTCTGTCTGGGTGCTGGGCCAAAATAACTGAAAGTGAGCTTCTCTCAGTGGTGGGTGATATGACGCATGATTCCTTGCTGTGGGACCTCTCTCCTCTGTCTGGGTGCTGGGCCAAAATAACTGAAAGTGGCCTTCTCCAGTGGTGGGTGATATGACGCATGATTCCTTGCTGTGGGACCTCTCCTCTGTCTGGGTGCTGGGCCGAAATAACTCAAAGTGGCCTTCTCTGGTGGTGGGTGATATGACGCATGATTCCTTGCTGTGGGACCTCTCTCCTCTGTCTGGGTGGTGGGACATAAATAACTGAAAGTGGCCTTCTCCTAGTGGTGGGTGAATATGACGCATGATTCCTTGCTGTGGGACCTCTCTCCTCTATTTGGGTACTGGGCCGAAATAACTGAAAGTGGCCTTCTCCGGTGGTGGGTGATATGACGCATGATTCCTTGCTGTGGGACCTCTCTCCTCTGTCTGGGTGCTGGGCTGAAATAACTGAAAGTGGCCTTCTCCAGTGGTGGGTGATATGACGCATGATTCCTTGCTGTGGGACCTCTCTCCTCGGTCTGGGTGCCTGGCCTAAATAACTGAAAGTGGCCTTCTGCAGTGGTGGGTGATATGACGCATGATTCCTTGCTGTGGGACCTCTCTCCTCTGTCTGGGTGCTGGGCCGAAATAACTGAAAGTGGCCTTCTCCAGTGGTGGGTGATATGACGCATGATTCCTTGCTGTGGACCTCTCTCCTCTGTCTGGGTGCTGGGCCAAAATAACTGAAAGTGGCCTTCTCCAGTGGTGGGTGATATGACGCATGATTCCTTGCTGTGGGACCTCTCTCCTCTGTCTGGGTGCTGGGCCGAAATAACTGAAAGTGGCCTTCTCCAGTGGTGGGTGATATGACGCATGATTCCTTTCTGTGGGACCTCTCTCCTCTGTCTGGGTGCTGGGGCCGAAATAACTCAAAGTGGCCTTCTCTTGTGGTGGGTGATATGACACATGATTCCTTGCTGTGGGACCTCTCTCCTCTGTCTGGGTGGTGGGACATAAATGACTGAAAGTGGCCTTCTCTAGTGGTGGGTGAAATGACACATGATTCCTTGCTGTGGGACCTCTCTCCTCTATTTGGGTGCTGGGCCGAAATAACTGAAAGTGGCCTTCTCCAGTGGTGGGTGATATGACGCATGATTCCTTGCTGTGGGACCTCTCTCCTCTGTCTGGGTGCTGGGCCGAAATAACTGAAAGTGGCCTTCTCCAGTGGTGGGTGATATGACGCATGATTCCTTGCTGTGGGACCTCTCCTCGGTCTGGGTGCCTGGCCTAAATAACTGAAAGTGGCCTTCTGCAGTGGTGGGTGATATGACGCATGATTCCTTGCTGTGGGACCTCTCTCCTCTGTCTGGGTGCTGGGGCCGAAATAACTGAAAGTGGCCTTCTCCAGTGGTGGGTGATATGACGCATGATTCCTTGCTGTGGGACCTCTCCTCTGTCTGGGTGCTGGGGCCGAAATAACTGAAAGTGACCTTCTCCGGTGGTGGGTGATATGACGTATGATTCCTTGCTGTGGGACCTCTCTCCTCTGTCTGGGTGCTGGGCCGAAATAACTGAAAGTGGCCTTCTCCAGTGGTGAGTGATATGACGCATGATTCCTTGCTGTGGGACCTCTCTCCTCTGTCTGGGTGCTGGGCCGAAATAACTGAAAGTGGCCTTCTCCAGTGGTGAGTGATATGACGCATGATTCCTTGCTGTGGGACCTCTCTCCTCTGTCTGGGTGCTGGGCCGAAATAACTGAAAGTGGCCTTCTCCTGTGGTGGGTGATGTGACGTATGATTCCTTGCTGTGGGACCTCTCTCATCTGTCTGGGTGCTGGGCCGAAATAACTGAAAGTGACTTTCTCCGGTGGTGGGTGATATGACGTATGATTCCTTGCTTTGGGACCTCTCTCCTCTGTCTGGGTGCTGGGCAGAAATAACTGAAAGTGGCCTTCTCCAGTGGTGAGTGATATGACGCATGATTCCTTGCTGTGGGACCTCTCTCCTCTGTCTGGGTGCTGGGGCCGAAATAACTGAAAGTGGCCTTCTCCGGTGGTGGGTGATATGACGCATGATTCCTTGCTGTGGGACCTCTCTCCTCTGTCTGGGTGCTGGGCCGAAATAACTGAAAGTGGACTTCTCCAGTGGTGGGTGATATGACGCATGATTCCTTGCAGTGGGACCTCTCTCCAATTGATATTGGTTACATTTAATTTTTTTTATTTTATTTTAATTCATTTCCCTATCCACATTTGTTTGCAGGGGATTTACCTACATTTTGCTGCCTTTGGCTGCCCTCTAGCCCTTTTCTGGACTATTTTACAGCCTTTTTAGTGTCTAAAATTTCGGGTCCCCATTGATTTCAATGGGGTTCGAGTTCGGGATAAAGTTCGGGTCGAGTTCGTATCCCGAACCCAAACATTTTCTGGAAGTTCGGCCGAACTTCTCGAACCCGAACTTCCAGGTGTTCGCTCATCTCTACCTATAACACCACTACTATGTAGATGTCGTTCCAGGCATCACCATAATTATCATTATCCTCTTGCTCCTCCAACTCCTCTTCCTTCTCTAGTGGCAGCATCTCCTCCCCCATGGGAGTCACCAACAGCTACAGAGTGGACAGCAATATATGTTAGCTGTTCTTCTTCTTCCTCCTTCATCGCCACCTGTTTAATGAGCATCAACATGTGTTCAAAAATACATATAAGAGAGATGGGCCAAGTGCAGCATGAATGGCATGAGCTGCCACTGCCCGACCTCGAAACAACACATGCTCCCTGCTGAAGCGGTCTGGTGCATGACAAAAACATTCACAGCTTTCACTGCTGGTACAGATGCTCGAGCATATGCAATGATTAATACCAGCAAGTTTAAAGGTTGTGAATTAAGTGGCAGAACAGTCTGACTCTGCAAGTCTGGGAGAACATTTCACAACGTGAAATTTGCTGAAAAGTATGTCTCCTGGACATTGCCAGAGCCTTGCAAAAGCTGGTGTGTTTTTAAAAAAAGGCCATGCAGGGAGCATGTGTTAATTCCCTAAAGTTCATTGTCATGGACCAACTTGCTTAGTTGGAGTCAGTGGGGTAACAGCCAGAAGGATTTGATACAAGGGAAGAGAAGTGGTAGTGAAGCTGTGCACTGCTGCTGTTGGGGATGGAACCATGTCCATGGAGGAGGAGGTGGAAGAGGCAGATAAGTGCTTAGTGTTGGAGCCAGCCTGAAATATTGGGGGGGGGGGGGGGAGCAGAAGTAGTCAAAAGGACCTCTGCCACAAAAACATTTTTTTCCAGTGGACCATGAAAGACAAATGTCCGTACCCGTAATAGCTGCTTCAGGTGTCCATTGTGGAGTAGCTCACGTTCTACTCAACATTAGTGTACAGGATACTACTACACTGGTACTGCAACAACTGTACCACCAGCAAATTTGCCAGGTGGGGTTTAGCATGTAGACAAATGAAAGTTTGTATTACTTCAGCCAATAGCATTTATTTTGTAGAGAAAGTTAATACAAGCCACTTACTAATGTATTGTTATTATCCATGTTGCTTCCTTTGCTGGCCTGGATACATTTTACCATCACATTATATACTGTTTTTTTTTCCATGGTTATGACTAGGGATGAGCGATGAGCTCCCTACAGTATTGCAACAAAGTTTCATGTGAATCTACTTCGTATGAAGCATCCGAAGTCGATTCGTTCACCTGTAGTTACGACCATCCTGCAATCCATCAGTGGTGGCTGTGCTTGAACACTATAGAAAAAAGCACCGACCTATGTGAGCTCCCATGGTCCCAGCCACCAGAGAGCCTGAGACTTTTTCCTATTGTGTGCAAACACGACCACTGCTGATGGATTGCAAGGTGGTCATAACCATGGAAATGAGCAGTGCATGATGTGATGGAAAAATGTATGAAGCCAGCAAAGAAAGTAATATGGATAATAACAATACATTAGTAAGTGGCTTGTCTTAACTTTCTCTAAATGATAAAGGCAACTTGCTGAAGTGAGACAACCCCTTTAATTGCTGGCAGAGAAAAGTTTTTTCATGGCCAAACATTTCGTTATAGATGTCTTACAAAGGAGCCGTGAACAAGGAGGAATCTTAGTAGGATAAGAAGAAATTGATGATGATGATAACAAAGATACTGTAAATGCTTGGGGAAGCGGGTAGGCTGCCACAAAGAGGACCAGGAACAGGAAGACAGATTTGTTTTAATTTGGAATGTTGGCCTTGTTGTATTTTCCAAAAGGATCTGGTTATTCCGCCTTATGTGGTACAATAGACCTTTGGTACCTATGACTGTGTTTGAAAAGCAAAGGCTTATTTTAATCCTGGATATCTTTCATATGGCTGTGGTTTTGTATGCCCACTCTATGGGGAAAAAAAAAACATCATTCTCCCAAAGCAGATGTGACCCTGGCTGTTCTTTGGGAAGTATGTTGCTTCTGCACTTTACTGCTGCTGCCACCACCCTTTTTCACTGATGTTTCCTCCTCCTCAGCACCCTGATCTGGTTCCCTGGTGTTGTCCAGCACACAATCGTCACTGGAGTCCTCACTCTTCCTGCTGCTTTTATTAGACTGTGAGATATAATGGTGGGCTCATGGGACGCCCTCCCATGATCTGAGTTTTCCCCGACTGCCACTGTTACTACCTCCACCAGTAATGCCATGGCTACAGATGCCACGTACTACCACCATCAACACAGCTATGCATGGGGTCCCCATCCTCCTCCCAAACCTACTGCTCAGGGCAGCCCAAACTGTGATTGCTCTTACACAAGTTGTCAACAGGGAGACTCTTGACTAACTGCCATAGGGCGTGGTGATGTTTGCCTACAACTTCTTAGGAAAAAGAAGACACTTCACTAGAAAGGGGCAGTGAAGTCAGAAATAGAGTTGAGCGAACACCTGGATGTTCGGGTTCGAGAGTTCGCCGAACTTCCCGAAAATATTCTGGTTCGGGATCCGAACTCGACCCGAACTTCACCCCGAACCCGAACCCCATTGAAGTCAATGGGGACCCGAACTTTTGGGCACAAAAAAGGCTGTAAAATAGCACAGGAAAGGACTAGAGAGCTGCAAAAGGCAGCAAAATGTAGATAAATCCCCAGCAAACAAATGTGGATAGGGAAATGACTTAAAATAAAATAAATAAAAATTAACCAATATCAATTGGCAACTTAGAGGAGGAGGAGGTGGAATAGCAGGTTGGGGTATCATCAGGTGGGAATGCTATGGGAGTTGATGTTCTCATCACAGCCAAAAAGGATTCATGTCTGCCTGCAGTGTCACAGGCCTAATTCACAGACTCAGGGCCATGGCACCTAGACGGAGGAGAGGTTCATCCAACTTTGGGTTGCCACACAAAGTAATGGTAAAATGAAAAAAAAAGAGGATTCAATAAAGAAGTGCCCTGGAGTACAAGAATATATGGTTAAGAGGAGGTTCATTATAAATGTCTATTCTGCACAATGGATGGCCAGGTCCAGTGGGATCCATGCCTGGTTCATTTTTATGAACGTCAGCATGTCCACGTTGGCTGTGGACAGGTGGCTGCGTTTGTCAGTAATGACGCCACCTGCCGTGCTGAATACACGTTCAGATAAAACGCTGGCCGCCGGGCAGGCCGGCACCTCCAAGGCATAAAAGGCTAGCTCTGGCCACGTGGACAATTTGGAGACCTAGAAGTTGAATGGGGCCGAACCATCAGTCAGTACGTAGAGGGGTGTGCACACGTACTGTTCCACCATGTTAGTGAAATGCTGCCTCCAGCTAACAAGTTCCGTATCAGGTGTTGGTGCAGTTAGCTGTGGCATGGTGACAAAACTTTTCCACATTTCTGCCATGCTAACCCTGCTCTCAGAGGAGCTGGCCGTGACACAGCTGCATTGGCGACCTCTTGCTCCTCCTCTGCCTTCACCTTGGGCTTCCAATTGTTCCCCTGTGACATTTGGGAATGCTCTCAGTAGCGCGTCTACCAAGGTGCGCTTGTACTCACGCATCTTACTATCACGCTCCAGTGCAGGAAGTAAGGTGGGCACATTGTCTTTGTACCGGGGATCCAGCAGGTTGGCAACCCAGTAGTCTGCACACATTAAAATGTGAGCAACTCTGCTGTCGTTGTGCAGGCACTGCAGCATGTAGTCGCTCATGTGTGCCAGGCTCCCCAGAGGTAAGGACAAGATGTCCTCTGTGGGAGGCGTATCGTCATCATCCTCCATTTTCCCCCAGCCACGCACAAGTGATGGGCCCGAGCTGCATTCGGTGCCACCCTGCTGTGAACATGCTTCACCCTCATCCTCCTCCACCTCCTCATCCTCGTCCTCTAGTAGTGGGCCCTGGCTTGCCACATTTGTACCTGGCCTCTGCTTTTTCAAAAAACCTCCCTCTGAGCCACTTCTAAGAGACTGGCCTGAAAGTTCTAAAAATGACCTCTCTTCCTCCTCCTCCTGCGCCACCTCCTTCTCCATCATTGCCATAAGTGTTTTGTCAAGGAGACATAGAAGTGGTATTGTAACGCTGATAACGGCGTCATCGCCACTGGCCATGTTGGTGGAGTACTTGAAACAGGGCACACAAGTCTCGCATGGAGGCGCAGTCATTGGTAGTGAAGTGGTGCTGTTTGGCAGTGCGACTGACCCGTGCGTGCTGCAGCTGTAACTCCACTATGTCCTGCTGCTGCTCGCACAGTCTCTCCAGCATGTGCAAGGTGGAGTTCCACCTGGTGGGCACGTCGCATTTGAGGCGGTGAGCGGGAAGGCCGAAGTTACGCTGTAGAGCAGACAGGTGAGCAGCAGCAGGATGTGAACGCTGGAAGCGCGCACAGATGGCCCACTCTTTATGCAGCAGCTCTGATGTGTCGGGGTAGTTGTGAATGAACTTCTGCACCACCAAATTCAGCACATGCGCCGGACAAGGGATGTGCGTCAAACCGGCTAGTCCCAGAGCCGCAACGAGATTTCGCCCATTATTGCAAACCACCAGACCGGCTTGAGGCCCACCGGCATAAACCACTCGTAAGTCTGTTGTTCAATACCCTGCCACAACTCCTGCGCGGTGTGGGGCCTGTCCCCCAAACATATGAATTTAACCCTGGACTGTGCTAAAGGTGGTAGTAAAGGTGTGTGGCTGACTGGATGAGCAGGTGGAAAAAGAGGAGGAGGAAGCCGAGTAGGAGGAGGAGGCTACAAGAGGCAAAATATGATACCCTGCGATCCTTGGCGGCGGAAGGATGTGCTCCAAAGAACTCTCCGCCTGGGGCCCAGCCGCCACTACATTTACCCAGTGTGCAGTTAGGGAGATATAGCGTCCCTGGCCATGCTTACTGGTCCACGTATCTGTGGTTAGGTGGACCTTTCCACAAGATGGCGTTGCGCAGTGCACACTTGATTTTATCGGATACTTGGTTTGTGCAGGAAGGCACGGCTCTCTTGGAGAAGTAGTGGCGGCTGGGAACAACATACTGTTGGACAGCCATCGCCATCAGCTGTTTGAAGCTGTCTGTGTCCACCAGCCTGAATGACAGCATTTCAAAGGCCAGTAGTTTAGAAATGCTGGCATTCAGGCCCAGGGCTCGAGGGTGGCTAGGTGGGAATTTAGGCTTTCTCTCCAAGGTTTGTGAGATGGAGAGCTGAACGCTGCCGTGTGACATGGTGGAGATGCTTGGTGACGGAAATAGTGGTGTAAGTGGCACATCCTCTGTTTGGTGGGCGACAGGTGTCAACATTCCTCCCAAGGCGGAGGACGAGGACCGCGGCAGCAGCAGAAGAGGGAGCAGGGGGAGCCTGATTGAGTTACTTGTTTTTAAGGTGTTTACATTGCATGTAGATGCCTGGTTATGCAGGTTGTGCTAAGGTTCAGAACGTTAATGCCTCGGTTCAGGATCTGATGGCACAGCGTGCAAACAATTCGGGTCTTGTCGTCAGCACATTGTTTAAAGAAGTGCCATGCGAGGGAACTCTTTGAAGCTGCCTTTGGAGGGCTTGGTCCCTGGTGGCGGTGGCCAGTAGCAGGCAAACTTTCTTGGCGGCGGCTGTTCTGCTTTTGCCCCCTGCTCCCTCTTTTGCTACGCTGTTGGCACGCTCTCACCACTGCCTCTTCCTCTGAACTATGAAAGTCAGTGGCACGACCTTCATTCCATGAGGGGTTTAGGACCTCATCGTCCCCTGCATCGTCTTCCACACAGTCTTCCTCCCTGACCTCCTGTTCGGTCTGCACACTGCAGAAAGATGCAGCAGTTGGCACCTGTGTTTCGTCATCATCAGACGTACGGACTCCGATGAGATGGTATTCCCATGTCCTCATCATCAGAAAACATAAGTGGTTGTGCATCAGTGCATTCTATGTCTTCCACCACTGGGGAAGGGCTAGGTGGATTCCCTTGGGAAACCATGCCAGCAGAGGCTTCAAACAGAATAAGAGACTGCTGCATAACTTGAGGCTCAGACAGTTTCCCTGATATGCATGGGGGTGATGTGAAAGACTGATGGGCTTAGTTTCAGGGCCACCTGTGCTTTCGCAGAAGACTGGGTGGGAGATAATGTTGTAAACATGCTGGATCCACTGTCGGCCACCCAATTAACTAGCGCCTGTACTTGCTCAGGCCTTACCATCCTTAGAACGGCATTGGGACCCACCAAATATCGGTGTAAATTCTGGCGGGTACTGGAACCTGAGGTAGTTGGTTTCACTACAACGGCGTGGCTGTGGCAGAACGACCACGTCCTCTCCCAGCACCAGAGGGTCCACTAACACTACCAGGACCATGTCCGCGTCCCTTACTAGATGTTTTCCTCATTGTTACTGTTCACCCACTACTAAGAAAAAGGAAGGAATTTTTTTACAGGCACCTAACATTATCTGGCTATCTATTTATGTACCGTATTACACTAATCCAGGCACAGCAGTAAACACAGTTTTAGTGGAATATCAATTGTAGGCCTAGTATTTAGGCCCCGGATGAAAGGTATCCTTTTACGGACAGATTTACACTTTGAGATGCACAGTAGCGTGTGAAAAAATATATAAGATTATGTTTTCAGCACTTGTATCTAACACTTTGTGTAATATACCCCTTAGTGTGTGCAAATGTAGAGGATTATGCTGTATTTTAACACTTACTGTAAAATACCCTTTAACGGAAAGAAATACACTTGGAGATGCACGCTCAGTGTAATATACCCTTTTACGGAAAGATTTACACTTGGCCTGCAACAGCTGGAACACCAGATTTATGGTATTTCTATTTTTGAAACTGAATTTCACAGCAGTAAATAATATATCCTATGATGGACACTATGAAACTTGTCCAGCAACAGCTGGAACACCAGATTTATGGTATTTCTATTTTTGAAACTGAATTTCACAGCAGTAAATAATATATCCTATGACGGACACTATGAAACTTGTCCAGCAACAGCTGGAACACCAGATTTACGGTATTTATATTTTTGCAACTGAATTTCAGCCCAGAAAATAATATATCCTTTGACGGACACTCTGAAACTTGTCCAGTCACAGCTGGAACACCAGATTTGCTGTATTTCTATTTTGGCAACTGGATTTTACTACAAGAAAATAATAAATCCTGACGATACACTATTAAACTTGGTCTGGGTGGTGGGAAATAAATAACTGAAAGTGGCCTTCTCCAGTGGTGGGTGATATGACGCATGATTCCTTGCTGTAAGACCTCTCTCCTCTGTCTGGGTGCTGGGGCCGAAATAACTCAAAGCGGCCTTCTCCTGTGGTGGGTGATATGACACATGATTCCTTGCTGTGGGACCTCTCTCCTCTGTCTGGGTGCTGTGCCGAAATAACTTAAAGTGGCCTTCTCCAGTGGTGGATGATATGACGCATGATTCCTTGCTGTGGGACCTTTCTCCTCGTTCTGGGTGCCTGGCCTAAATAACAAAAAGTGGCCTTCTGCAGTGGTGGGTGATATGACGCACGATTCCTTGCTGTGGGACCTCTCTCCTCTGTCTGGGTGCTGGGGCCGAAATAACTGAAAGTGGCCTTCTCCAGTGGTGGGTGATATGACGTATGATTCCTTGCTGTGGGACCTCTCTCCTCAGTCTGGGTGCTGGGGCCGAAATAACTGAAAGTGGCCTTCTCCGGTGGTGGGTGATATGACGTATGATTCCTTGCTGTGGGACCTCTCTCCTCTGTCTGGGTGCTGGGCCGGAATAACTGAAAGTGTCCTTCTCCAGTGGTGAGTGAGATGACGGATGATTCCTTGCTGTGGGACCTCTCTCCTCTGTCTGGGTGCTGGGCCGGAATAACTGAAAGTGGCCTTCTCCAGTAGTGGGTGATATGACGCATGATACCTTGCTGTGGGACCTCTCTCCTCGGTCTGGGTGCCTGGCCTAAATAACTGAAAGTGGCCTTCTCCAGTGGTCGGTGATATGACGCATGATTCCTTGCTGTGGGACCTCTCTCCTCGGTCTGGGTGCCTGGCCTAAATAACTTAAAGTGGCCTTCTCCAGTGGAGGGTGATATGATGCATGATTCCTTGCTGTGGGACCTCTCTCCTCTGTCTGGGTGGTGGGAAATAAATAACTGAAAGTGGCCTTCTCCAGTGGTGGGTGATATGACGCATGATTCCTTGCTGTGAGACCTCTCTCCTCTGTCTGGGTGCTGGGGCCGAAATAACTCAAAGCGGCCTTCTCCTGTGGTGGGTGATATGACACATGATTCCTTGCTGTGGGACCTCTCTCCTCTGTCTGGGTGGTGGGACATAAATAACTCAAAGCGGCCTTCTCCTGTGGTGAGTGATATGACACATGATTCCTTGCTGTGGGACCTCTCTCCTCTGTCTGGGTGGTGGGACATAAATAAATGAAAGTGGCCTTCTCTAGTGGTGGGTGATATGACGCATGATTCCTTGCTGTGAGACCTCTCTCCTCTGTCTGGGTGCTGGGCCGAAATAACTGAAAGTGGCCTTCTCCAGTGGTGGGTGATATGACGCATGATTCCTTGCTGTGGGACCTCTCTCCTCTGTCTGGGTGCTGGGCCGAAATAACTGAAAGTGGCCTTCTCCAGTGGTGGGTGATATGACGCATGATTCCTTGCTGTGGGACCTCTCTCCTCTGTCTGGGTGCTGGGCCGAAATAACTGAAAGTGGCCTTCTCCAGTGGTGGGTGATATGACGCATGATTCCTTGCTGTGGGACCCTCTCCTCTGTCTGGGTGCTGGGCCGAAATAACTGAAAGTGGCCTTCTCCAGTGGTGGGTGATATGACGCATGATTCCTTGCTGTGGGACCTCTCTCCTCTGTCTGGGTGCTGGGCCGAAATAACTGAAAGTGGCCTTCTCCAGTGGTGGATGATATGACGCATGATTCCTTGCTGTGGGACCTTTCTCCTCGTGTCTGGGTGCCTGGGCCTAAATAACTGAAAGTGGCCTTCTCCAGTGGTGGGTGATATGACGCATGATTCCTTGCTGTGGGACCTCTCTCCTCTGTCTGGGTGCTGGGGCCGAAATAACTGAAAGTGGCCTTCTCCAGTGGTGGGTGATATGACGTATGATTCCTTGCTGTGGGACCTCTCTCCTCTGTCTGGGTGCTGGGGCCGAAATAACTGAAAGTGGCCTTCTCCGGTGGTGGGTGATATGACGTATGATTCCTTGCTGTGGGACCTCTCTCCTCTGTCTTGGTGCTGGGCCGAAATAACTGAAAGTGGCCTTCTCCAGTGGTGAGTGATATGACGCATGATTCCTTGCTGTGGGACCTCTCTCCTCTGTCTGGGTGCTGGGCCGAAATAACTGAAAGTGGCCTTCTCCAGTGGTGGGTGATATGACGCATGATTCCTTGCAGTGGGACCTCTCTCCAATTGATATTGGTTATATTTTATTTATTTTATTTTAATTCATTTCCCTATCCACATTTGTTTGCAGGGGATTTACCTACATTTTGCTGCCTTTGGCAGCCCTCTAGCCCTTTCCTGGACTATTTCTCAGCCTTTTTAGTGCCTAAAAGTTCGGGTCCCCATTGACTTCAATGGGGTTCGAGTTCGGGATAAAGTTCGGGTCGAGTTCGTATCCCGAACCCGGACATTTTCTGGAAGTTCGGCCGAACTTCCCGAACCCGAACTTCCAGGTGTTCGCTCATCTCTACCTATAACACCACTACTATGTAGATGTCGTTCCAGGCATCACCATAATTATCATTATCCTCTTGCTCCTCCAACTCCTCTTCCTTCTCTAGTGGCAGCATCTCCTCCCCCATGGGAGTCACCAACAGCTACAGAGTGGACAGCAGTATATGTTAGCTGTTCTTCTTCTTCCTCCTTCATCACCACCTGTTTAATGAGCATCAACATGTGTTCAAAAATACATATAAGAGAGATGGGCCAAGTGCAGCATGAATGGCATGAGCTGCCACTGCCCGACTTCGAAACAACACATGCTCCCTGCTGAAGCGGTCTGGTGCATGACAAAAACATTCACAGCTTTCACTGCTTGTACAGATGCTCGAGCATATGCAATGATTAATACCAGCAAGTTTAAAGGTTCTGAATTAAGTGGCAGAACAGTCTGACTCTGCAAGTCTAGGAGAACATTTCACAACGTGAAATTGGCTGAAAAGTATGTCTCCTGGACATTGCCAGAGCCTTGCAAAAGCTGGTGTGTTTTTAAAAAAGGTCATGCAGGGAGCATGTGTTAATTCCTAAAGTTCATTGTCATGGACCAACTTGCTTAGTTGGAGTCAGTGGGGTAACAGCCAGAAGGATTTGATACAAGGGAAGAGAAGTGGTAGTGAAGCTGTGCACTGCTGCTGTTGGGGATGGAACCATGTCCATGGAGGAGGAGGTGGAAGAGGCAGATAAGTGCTTAGTGTTGGAGCCAGCCTGAAATATTGGGGGAGCAGAAGTAGTCAAAAGGACCTCTGCCACAAAAACATTTTTATCCAGTGGACCATGAAAGACAAATGTCCGTACCCGTAATAGCTGCTTCAGGTGTCCATTGTGGAGTAGCTCAAGTTCTACTCAACATTAGTGTACAGGATACTACTACACTGGTACTGCAACAACTGTACCACCAGCAAATTTGCCAGGTGGGGTTTAGCATGTAGACAAATGAAAGTTTGTATTACTTCAGCCAATAGCATTTATTTTGTAGAGAAAGTTAATACAAGCCACTTACTAATGTATTGTTATTATCCATGTTGCTTCCTTTGCTGGCCTGGATACATTTTACCATCACATTATATACTGTTTTTTTTTCCATGGTTATGACTAGGGATGAGCGATGAGCTCCCTACAGTATTGCAACAAAGTTTCATGTGAATCTACTTCGTATGAACCATCCGAAGTCGATTCGTTCATCTGTAGTTACGACCATCCTGCAATCCATCAGTGGTGGCTGTGCTTGAACACTATAGAAAAAAGTGCAGAATAAAGGGCACACCGGTATTAATCACCTGGGATCACATCCAATTAAAATTTTGAGTTTATTAAAAATACTAAAAATCACTAAAAATGCTGTCCAATAGTTTACGTATTTCAACTTGGATGGTACTGACAATCACTACATCGTCATTACATGCATATAGGCTTGCCACAAAAAACCTGCTGTAGCAGTCACATAAAGTGCATTGTGCTAAAGTGTCTCCCCAAGTGCTTCAAGTAATAATTAAGTTAATACATATACCAATATAAAAAACTCATGTGCAAATATCCGGTCCTGTGCGAAAATTCATGTAACAAACAAATCAATTACTTATCAATTCATATAACAAAATAATATGTGCAATCAAATAATAACGTGTTGAAGTCCGTGCAGTAATGGCTAAGCCGCGGTCGGCAATCACCTTTCCCACAACAAAGTTGAAATGTTCAGTTATTTAACTTGTCCCTCATAGAAGCATCGCTGGTGCATACTACTCATGAGCACATTGATGTATAGTAATAGCAATACCGGTATGCTTATTGCTCACGTCCAACTGTATTCCTCACCCGATGGTGAAACCGGCCCTCTGCCGGCTGCAGCGCTCCCTCCTCCACCTCTCCTCCGTCCCGAGATGCCCGAACCCAGCTGCCTTACCGTGATTCAGACGCTCTTTCCCGTCGCAGTCTCTGCACGCCCGCGGCGTCCACAGGCGTTCTAGATACCTGCGGCGTCCCACGTGTTCTCCGCGGCAGTGCTGGGTCTTAGGGCCCTTTCAATATTTGTTAGCTTCACAGCTAACGGGCCCTAAGACCCAGCACTGCCGTGGAGAACACGTGGGACGCGCGTGTATCTAGAGCGCCCTGTGGGACGCCGCGGGCGTGCAGAGACTGCGACGGAAAGAGCGTCTGAATCACGGTAAGGCAGCTGGGTTCGGGCATCTCGGGACGGAGGAAGTGAGAGAGCGCTGCAGCGAGGCACGGTTTCACCATCGGTGAGGAATACAGTTGGACGTGAGCAATAAGCAGCCTGCTATTACTATACATCAATGTGCTCATGGTAGTATGCACCAGCGATGCTCTATGAGGACAAGTTACATAACTGAACATTTCAACTTTGTTGTGAAAGGTGGTTGCGACCGGCTTAGCCATTACTGCAGGACTTCAACGCGTTATTTGATTGCACTATTATTTTGTTATATGAATTGATAAGTATTGATTTGTTTGTTACATGAATTTCGCGCAGGACCGGATATTTGCACATGAGTTTTTATATTGTATATGTATTAGCTATATTACTTAGCATTGCGAAGACACTATAGCACTATGCACTTATGTGACTGCTACGGCAGGTTTTGTGGCAGCATATGCATGTAATGACGATGTAGTGATTGTCAGTACCATCCAAGTTGAAATACGTAAACTATTGGACAGCATTTTTAGTGATTTTTAGTATTTTTAATAAACCCAAAATTTTAATTGGATGTGATCCCAGGTGATTAATACCGGTGTGCCCTTGATTCTGCACTTATTTTTGATACTCTTGCCAGTCGATGGGTCTGGACCTTTACAAGTGAGCACCCGGGTGGTATCCTATCTGAACTAATCGGGTGAAGCCGTCATATTGTTGTCATTTACTATAGAAAAAAGCACCGACCTATGTGAGCTCCCATGGTCCCAGCCACCAGAGAGGCTGAGACTTTTTCCTATTGTGTGCAAACACGACCACTGCTGATGGATTGCAAGGTGGTCATAACCATGGAAATGAGCAGTGCATGATGTGATGGAAAAATGTATGAAGCCAGCAAAGAAAGTAATATGGATAATAACAATACATTAGTAAGTGGCTTGTCTTAACTTTCTCTAAATGATAAAGGCAACTTGCTGAAGTGAGACAACCCCTTTAATTGCTGGCAGAGAAAAGTTTTTTCATGGCCAAACATTTTGTTATAGATGTCTTACAAAGGAGCCGTGAACAAGGAGGAATCTTAGTAGGATAAGAAGAAATTGATGATGATGATAACAAAGACTGTAAATGCTTGGGGAAGCGGGTTGGCTGCCACAAAGAGGACCAGGAACAGGAAGACAGATTTGTTTTGATTTGGAATGTTGGCCTTGTTGTATTTTCCAAAAGGATCTGGTTATTCCGCCTCATGTGGTACAATAGACCTTTGGTACCTATGACTGTGTTTGAAAAGCTAAGGCTTATTTTAATCCTGGATATCTTTCATATGGCTGTGGTTTTGTATGCCCACTCTATGGGGAAAAAAAACATCATTCTCCCAAAGCAGATGTGACCCTGGCTGTTCTTTGGGAAGTATGTTGCTTCTGCACTTTACTGCTGCTGCCACCAACCTTTTTCACTGATGTTTCCTCCTCCTCAGCACCCCGATCTGGTTCCCTGGTGTTGTCCAGCACACAATCGTCACTGGAGTCCTCACTCTTCCTGCTGCTTTTATTAGACTGTGAGATATAATGGTGGGCTCATGGGACGCCCTCCCATGATCTGAGTTTTCCTCGACTGCCACTGTTACTACCTCCACCAGTAATGCCATGGCTACAGATGCCACTATTACCACCACCATCAACACAGCTATGCATGGGGTCCCCATCCTCCTCCCAAACCTACTGCTCAGGGCAGCCCAAACTGTGATTGCTCTTACACAAGTTGTCAACAGGGAGACTCTTGACTAACTGCCATAGTGCGTGGTGAGGTTTGCTTACAACTTCTTAGGAAAAGAAGACACTTCACTAGAAAGGGGCAGTGAAGTCAGAAATAGAGTTGAGCGAACACCTGGATGTTCGGGTTCGAGAAGTTCGGCCGAACTTCCGAAAATATTCTGGTTCGGGATCAGAACTCGACCCGAACTCACCCGAACCCGAACCCCATTGAAGTCAATGGGGACCCGAACTTTGGGCACAAAAAGGTTGTAAAATAGCACAGGAAAGGACTAGAGAGCTGCAAAGGCAGCAAAATGTAGATAAATCCCCAGCAAACAAATGTGGATAGGGAAATGACTTAAAATAAAATAAATAAAAATTAACCAATATCAATTGGCAACTTAGAGGAGGAGGAGGTGGAATAGGAGGTTGGGGTATTATCAGGTGGGTATGCTATGGGAGTTGATGTTCTCATCACAGCCAAAAGGATTCATGTCTGCCTGCAGTGTCACAGGCCTAATTCACAGACTTAGGGCCATGGCACCTAGACGGAGGAGAGGTTCATCCAACTTTGGGTTGCAACACAAAGTAATGGTAAAATGAAAAAAAGAGGATTCAATAAAGAAGTGCCCTGGAGTACAGAGAATATATGGTTAAGAGGAGGTTCGTTATAAATGTCTATTCTGCACAATGGATGGCCAGGTCCAGTGGGATCCATGCCTGGTTCATTTTTATGAGCGTCAGCTTGTCCACGTTGGCTGTGGACAGGTGGCTGCGTTTGTCAGTAATGACGCCACCTGCCGTACTGAATACACGTTCAGATAAAACGCTGGCCGCCGGGCAGGCCGGCACCTCAAGGCATAAAAGGCTAGCTCTGGCCACGTGGACAATGGCCAGAGCTAGCCTCGCTTCAGGATCTGATGGCACAGCGTGCAAACAGTTTGGGTCTTATCGTCAGCACATTGTTTAAAGAAGTGCCATGCTAAGGGAACTCTTTGAAGCTGCCTTTGGAGGCTTGGTCCCTGGTGGCGGTGGCCAGTAGCAGGCAAACTTTCTGGTGGCGGCTGTTCTGCTTTTGCCCCCTGCTCCTCTTTTGCTACGCTGTTGGCAAGCTCTCACCACTGCCTCTTCCTCTGAACTATGAAAGTCAGTGGCACGACCTTCATTCCATGTGGGGT